>JAJOOR010003792.1:0-36643 GCA_036250505.1 Solanum acaule | reverse complement strand
AGTCCACTCAGCTGGAAGTCCAAGAAACAAGAGACTATATCTCTGTCTTCAGCAGAAGCAGAGTATAGGGCTCTCAGGAAAGTTGCAGGAGAATTAGTCTGGCTCAGCAGACTATTAACAGAACTCACATTGCAATTGCCTATGCCTATTGAAGTATACTGCGACAGTCAATCTGCTCTGCACATAGCTAGAAATCCAGTATTTCATGAACGCACTAAACATATTGAAGTTGATTGTCACTTTGTGAGAAATCTACTTCAGTCAGGCCTTATTTCACTACACCACATAAGCTCTGATAATCAACTGGCAGATATATTGACGAAGATATTGACCGGGTTTAAACATTCTACAGCATTGAGCAAGTTGTCAGTGTTTTCCACACCTTCAACTTGAGGGGGGGTGTTATGAGTTAGTTAATTGATTCCTCCCAATTATGTGTCTTCCTCTCTGCTCTCTCTCTCTGTTAATTGCATCCATGGATGACTAGCCATGGTCATGAGGTATTCTTCACACAGTTAAATACATTCGAACCTTTTTGTCATAACATATTCTTACAGCCTGAGATTCTAACGGTATCACCGCCGGCCACCGCTACTATTAAATTTTATGTTCCCCTCTTATATACATCCGTCTCAGATTATTTATTGTGATTTTTTAAAAATAAATATTATTTTAAAATTTTAAGATATAAGGAGTTCATAAAAGAGAAATACGACACATAAAGTAAATATTTAATAAATAGCGATTATATCTTAATATATAAATAAGATTAAAATAGTTTTTTAAAAAGCGTGTAAAAGAAAAACACGATAACTGATATAACCTCTTGCAAATATGTGGGATAAAACTGCCTATAAAAAACTCTTATGATCCGACCCTTAGAGAATTATAAAATATTTGTAAAACTAAAAAGATATCAATTTTAATAAATTTGAAAAATCAAAATATATTTAAGGATTTAACTTAGGCTTACCTTAAATATAAGAACCATTTTTGTTATTTTCTATAAAAATAACGTTGTAATGTTCAAAATTATCATTAGCTTTTTTAGCATCAACAAGAAACCAAAGGAGGCAAGGACCACTTCATGTGAAATGGTCCACTAATTGGGAGTTGGAATCACCACATATCTCTTTTTCGTTTCATCCGATATCCGATGTTCATATTAGAATATGATCAAATTTAAATTTGTGCTTCGTAGAATCTATTTCTGAAAGTGTCACTCTCAATAAGATTTTTTCATTCACAAAACTCAAATCCGAAACATCAAGAGATAGAGGGATCTCAACTATCCCACCACGAATAATGTTTTGCATCTCACAAGTCACAAATGTCATCAATTTCTTAAACTATAATTAGATACCTTTCTTTAATGTTACGATTGTTTTGTTTTGATTTCAGTGTTGGAAAAAACATCCTAACTAATGGATTAACTTTGCACTAATCCATCATTAAGATTTTGGTTTAACTGATTCCATCTTTGGTCAATCTCACATTAACGACTATATATAATGATGATATACACAACACCAACTATAATCATCATTATCTTCTTTGGATTATAGATTTTGTTTAAAATAAAAAAATGATACTTAAAACTTAAAATTTTGGCTGTGCTTGTATTTCACTAAAAAAATGAAATTTTGTGAATAGTTTTTTTAAAAAAAAATTGAAAACTAGTTATCTTATTTAGTTATGGTAATTAATGTAATATAATATAAATATCGAGTGCACGTAAATATTTACTTATTTTATAGTGTAATATTTTGAAAGTACTTTATTCGCTTGAAAAGGGAGAAAAAGATAAAGTGAGATAAACTACCTTAAGAAGTCATTAGATGAAGGAATAAATTATGCTAAAAGATTAAAAAATAGTCATTTGTAGAAAAAATAAATAGATAGATGATAGTTAATGTCATTTCTTGTGATTATTAGTTGAACAAGATATTGGTGAACTACCTTTGAATTTTCAAATACTTTTTGCGTAATTAAAGATTTTTTTATTGTTTTCATTTATTAATTTCTCTTTTTGTCTTCCTACTCAACTGTATTCTACATTGATTTCTTTCCGAACTAGGCATTTATTAATTATAGTATAGTAAAATAATAATAGTAATTATAATAATAGAAAAAAGCATTTTCAAGTCAATTGAGGTTATATATAGATGTGATTGTAATAAAGAGAAGGAATGACAAAGACAATTACGGATTTAACGAAGATTATAATTGAGTGATAAATATTTTTTATTTTTAATTAAATTTTTTGAGTTTAAACTTGCTTTGAATAGCAAGCACTTTACTTTAATTTTAAAGAACTTCACTGTATGAATTTAAATTTAGTTGGGCATGAATGAGTGTATATCAATTTATCGAGAACATAAATTTAGACAGAGAAGACACAAATTAGGATAGAATGTTAGTAGGTAACAATGTTTTCTCTTATTGATCGTTCATCTTATCACCGGCGATGATAGGTGGATTTGGTAATTGGTCTGTTCCGATTCTGATAGGTGCGCCTGACATGGCATTTCCACGATTAAATAATATTTCATTCTGGTTGTTGCCTCCAAGTCTCTTGCTCCTATTAAGCCCAGCCTTAGTAGAAATGGGTAGCGGCACTGGGTGGACAGTCTATCCACCCTTAAGTGGTATTACCAGCCATTCTGAAGGAGCAGTTACGTAATATTGTTTTTGTAGTTTTTTTATCTTTCAATTTCTGTAACTATTTGTTATTTCTTATATTTTCACGACTTTTTCGAATTATTTGAACTATTTTTTCTTGATTCAAGAGTTTATCAAAAACAACTTATTTATTTTTAAGATAAAAGTAATATATGTGTATACTTTATTAATGTGAGTAGAGCCTATTCTACGAGACTATACTGACTATGTTATTATTATAAAACCGAATGATAATAGTAAAAGAGAACAACAGATCTGAACTTCAATTTTTAAATAGGATAATTTTTGTCTTCAAGTCTCAACGGAAATATATTATTGATATCTTTTTCTTTAATTTTCTTTTTATTATAATATAAAGAGAGACTACTGGGACCTGAAAAAAAGAAAAACTGAAGCCACGGAACTCAAAATACAAAAGTTAGCTAGATTTAAGGAGAGTGTTTCAAGTCCGTGTTCTTAAAAATTTAATCTTTTTTTTTTTTTTTAATTTTTATTATTATTATCAGCTCATGAGGTACAATTTCCAACAAATATAGAATATCTACTACAACACTTACAAGACTGGTCAATCAGTGAGTGAAAGAAGAAGAAGAAAATGGGAAAATCAACAGCTTCTTCTTGCTTAAAGATCATTGCTTGTGGCAGTGATTCTGTTGACCGTGATGAACTTGAAGCTCATCCTGAGGTGAAAAATCTACAACCCCTTTTTCTCAGATCAAATTTTCATTTAGTATTTTCTGTTTTTTTCCATTTCAAAGTTGGTAATGTGTGTTAAAGATTGAATCTTTTTTGTGAGATAATGGTTTTGAAGTGAATCTTGGATCAGCCCATCAAACTGTGGAGTCTGATCTTTTGTGGGTTTTTTTTTTGTTTTTTACAAATTTGTTAAGTTTTTGAGATGATGGAGTTGAGCTGATTTGGTTCTTGAATAAAGGAGTTTTTTTTGTGGAAGGTATGTAGGAAAGTTTTGAACTTTGTCACTGGATCTCTATTAGGGAATGTAAGATTGTGAAATGTGGACTGATTTGTGGTTTGGTTGAGAACTTGTTAGATGCGTGCACATCAATGTTAAATGAGAGTGTCTGAGATATTAAATAGTTCAATTGTTCATGTTTGTTAGTTAAATAATTGCCAACTCCAAAGGAAAGTTTTGATTTTGGTCAGTTGATATAAAATCATTGACGCCATGAAGCTGTGAGTGTACTGTATGGATTCAATGTGTTTCGAAATGGAAATGAATTGGATCACTATTGTAAGTGGATTTCTTTTGTTTAGAGGGGAATGAAAAAATAGTGATGCAATTTACCTAGAAAAGAAAATTGATTCAATTTGTGACTGCCAATGAGGGATGTGTTTTCCTAAGGTAAATGCTAGTGAGACGTTTCAATTTCTGGACCAGTCAATTAACCGACGTCGCCTCAATTGCAAAAATACCATATTTGTCTTTCAGTGTTTGTCAAAATTTAGTTTCATTAATTGAGTTGTACTTGTTCTTAGTAATGTCTATTCAAATTTACAATGTAAGTTTAGATAACATCTAGTTATCATTTCAAGTTGAGTATGTCATATTTCAACGTCAAGTTAATTTTTTATGATGATGTCAACATGATAGTCCAATGCAAGCACTGCTTGTTTCCAAATGTTTTATGCCAAATATATGTTGTCTTCCTTCTTACATCATTATGGCCTTGCTGCTGTGTAGTTTGTAATATAAGTTGAGCTGATAATTCCAACTATGAGACTTCGCATTACTTACTCCCTGATTGATGGAATGCTGTATGGAAAAGCAAATCAATTACCAATCCATTGACATACATGTAACGAAGTTTGATTAAGAAGACAAGCATGTGTATGATTTCATTTCTTATCTATGTTCTCTGCATGGGAGGTGAAGAGGTTGGCAGAAAAGTAATCATCATTTGTACCAAAAGTGAATAGATATGATAAAGAAGATCTTTGTCATCAATGGATTCATTTCCTATCTGAGGCTTCCAGGCATATTATTTTTTCTCAGTAAGAAGCCTGGTTTTCAGATCTAGCTACTATAGGCATCATGACTCATCTTTGTATTTATACTTCATGGGTAAAAAGAGAAATTGATATACATGTGGGTGGATGTTTAACTCAGCTACTTGCAATACAACTTTATATCATATTGGATGTTAAGTTAAATATCTTACACAATTCTAATAAAGAATTTTTCAGAATTTCTCTTTTGCCTTTTCCATCTCCTTTATTCTTTGTTAAATGAATTATTTGATACATTTTCCTAGAGTAAAAGCTCAAGCGACAAACGTGGATGGAGTTTCCGCAAGAAATCTGCCAGACATCGTGTATTAAGCAATACAGTAGTTTCAGACACACCATCTGGGAACAAGGACTGGCCAGAAGGTGCTATTGCCAATCTGCAAACACAATCTAACTCTACCATTCCAGAGAAGGCATCTGTTGTCCAATGGGCAGATGAGAAACCCCAGTTTTCAACAGTCGAGAAGTCTCAGGTCTCGGCAGACGAGAAGCCCCAGGTCTTGGCAAATGAGAACCCCCAGATCTTAGTGGATGAGAAACCCCAGGTCTCAGTGGATGAGAAGCCCCAAGTCTCCACGGACG
The DNA here is from genome assembly GCA_036250505.1 of Solanum acaule. NCBI lineage: Eukaryota > Viridiplantae > Streptophyta > Magnoliopsida > Solanales > Solanaceae > Solanum > Solanum acaule. The sequence continues at coordinate 31,351 of JAJOOR010003792.1, read as the reverse complement.
CGAAGCCCCAGCTCTTGGTGGAAGTCTCAGCGGATGAAAAGCCCTTGATCTCCAAAGAAGAGAAGCTTGAGGTCTCCGACAATGAGAAGCCCAGCGTCTCTTCAGATGAGAAGGCGCCCATCTCACCAGAAGAGAACTCCCTGCTTTCAGACTTGGTGGATGCAAAACAATCAGAGCCAGTAACAGCTAGAGTCAATGATGGTAAAGCTGATGTCATTCCGGATGAACATGCTCTTGTTATCCAGACTGCAGTCAGAGCATTTCTGGTACCTCAATTTTGTCATTTATTCTTACAATTAATTTGACCATTTTATGGTTAATGGTATTGGCAATTATAAAGTTGATTTTGTATTGGATTGTTTCTTCTCCTAGGCACGAAGAGCTCAATTGAAGAAAATGCATATAACTAAATTGCAAGCTGCTGTGCGTGGACATTTAGTTCGCAGGCATGCTGTAGGAACTCTGCGATGTGTCCAAGCTATTGTCAAAATGCAAGCTCTTGTTCGAGCACGTCACACTAATCGCATTGCAGAAGGATCTAGTATCAAGGAGAATCTAAATGTAAGTATTGGAAAGATGAAGAGCATGAAACTATATTGGCAATATTTCTTTCTAGAGCATAAATCTTAATGTTTTTGGTCCTCTACCTATGGATCCCTAGATTTGTCTTTGAGGCACACTTAGCTATCATTTGAGGCATTCTTTTTCTTTTTGCTCTCCTCCCTCCCTCTTTTGGGAGTTGTTAAACCCGTTCAACTGATGGAATCACATCTCTGATGTTTCTTTCTTTCAGGGAAAGGAGAACTCAGGAACGAAATCAGAGTTCACATATATTTCTATTTCAAAGCTACTGAGCAATAGCTTTGCTCGACAGGTATATATCAGTCATTTTCCACTATATGATCTGAAATATGGGACAATCTTATTAAATATGTAACTTCTCCAGTATAAACTGATTTGTTATTTCCCCTTTGGTGCAAGCTCCTTGAATCAACTCCAAGGACCAAAAGTATAAATATTAAGTGTGACCCTTCCAAATCTGATTCTGCCTGGAAATGGCTAGAGAGATGGATGTCTGTTGCATCACCAGGAAATCAACCATCACCACAGTCAGAATTATCTGCCGAGCAGCAGGAGAATGAACCTACCGAGCACCCCAGTAACCTTATGGAAAGTAAAGTTCAGTTTGATTCTGAGTCAATGGACTTCAGAGAGGGTGAGGAGGCATCGTTGTCTGCAGTGCCATCTGAAAGTGATGATAATTTGATCACTTATGATGCAGACAGCTTAGATTTTCAAGCCGACATACCGTCTTTACCTCCTCAGCCTCAGAATGTTGATGAAAAAACTTCAAGAGATGACACTTTCTGTTCTATTCCTACTCAACCTAAGGAGTCCAGGGCTCTCCCTGAGATGGAGCCCAATTCTTTCCCTGCAAAGGCTGAAGTTGAGATAGAGGATACACATTCCCTTGAACTTTCAGAGACCGAGAGCAAAAAGATTTTACATGGATCAAGAAAGGCAAGTAATCCTGCATTTATTGCTGCTCAGTCAAAGTTTGAGGAACTCACTTTGGCAGCTAAATCAACCAAAGTGTCTAGTTTGCCCAATCATAAAACTGAAGATGAATCTAGTGAAGATACGTTTTCAACTGTCACTGATCATTCATTTGGGGCAAGGGAAGCTGCTCCGTCAGAAAATTCTGTTCCTCATAGTACAAGAGCTCAAGTTGGTGGTTCGGAATGTGGCACGGAGCTTTCTATATCTTCTACCCTGGATTCACCAGATAGGTCTGAAGTCGGAGGTCATGTATTTGAGCAAGAACTTCCTTCCAATGGTGGAACTGACCATCATAAGAGCAATGGATACCCTCACATTGAAGATGATAGTACAAATGACTTATCACACTCCGACTATGTTCAGGCAAGGAGAGAGGATCCTACTGATGATGCTAAGCATGTAGATGTTATGGTCAGTTCAGATCTATCACCCGAAGAACAGAAGCCAGAAAACAATTCAGTTAATGTTCAAATAGAGCACGAAGCTAAGACGGATCGACTATACAAGTCATCACCAGACGCATCTCCAAGGAGCCATATAACCGTCCCTGAATCCCAAGGGACACCTTCTAGTCAAGTGTCAGTGAATCCTAAGAAGCTAAAAAGTGAAAACACTGGATCAATTCCCAAGCGCCGTTCTGCACCTGCTAGCAAAAAGTCTCCTTCAAAGCTAAACCATGCTCCAGGCACAACTAGTTCGGAACAATTATCTAAGGATCATAATAAAAATGAGAAGCGACGAAACTCGTTTGGTTCAACAAAAGCTGGACAAGCTGATCAGGAGGCTAGAGATAACAGTAATAGCAGTTCTCTCCCAAGTTACATGCAAGCAACAGAATCTGCAAGAGCCAAAGCTATCCCAAATAGCTCCCCAAGATCTAGTCCAGATGTCCACAATAAAGATGAATACATCAAAAAGAGACACTCTCTCCCTGGTTCAAATGATAGGCAAGGTTCACCTCGTATCCAGCGGTCTCTGTCTAATGCACAGCAGGGTGCAAAGGGAAATGGAACTCAATCTCCACAGGGTATTTTCTAAACCTTCAGATGCCTTGCATAATACAATCTATTGCTATTTGTTACTGCAATGAGAACTGACTTGAGTTATGACCCGACACTCCAACTCATTTCCTACCTAGTACCTCCTTCCCCCTTCGATAGAATCGAGATAGGATCAAGTATGATATCCCGAGTCTAGTCACCTGAAAACTACTAACACTCTGCTGATATCGCGTCACAATGATATAGATGAGTAATAAACTTTAGTGTTTTAAGCAGTAACAAATGGTATTAACTTCCTTTATGAATCCGGCATGTTCGTCAATTGCATCACTGTTTATAAAAACCAAATCTTTCATATCACACGATCACCTGGCATTTATTCTTCTCCTTGCACTCTGGCCTTTGTTTTCTTTTAACTACTCTTACTGTGTTATAATTAGACCACTTAACTACACTACTTCCATCGACACCAAAATTGTTGGTTGTAAACCATGCATGTGTGTCCCCTAGAGATCCTCTTAACCTTGAGCTTTTTCGTGCAAATTTTGGCAGTTTGCACAGGCATTAAGCTTCATAAGGATGAAAATTCACTGATAATTTATGATGACAATTGTGGGTCACCAAGATTCTTTAACTGCTGGACTGACTTTTCTTTTTCTTCTTCCAATTCTGAGCTTTGTGGAATTGTCATACGTAATATTTTGTCGGTGTCTGATGTGTGTTTTTCAGAGAGGAAATGGCAGAGATGAGTAGAGTTCCTCTGTGACTCAACTAACGGATGGCATATGACGGGTGTGGCTTATTGGCAATTCCTTTGGATGCTGGTCATCTGCTCTTAGGAACTCCACAGCAAAGCTATGCCCTGGACCATTATTTATTTGTGAAGAGAAATGTAGAAAGAGTTATTTTTCTTGTAAATTTACTATTTTCTCATGCCTACTCAAACCCCCCCTTTTCTTTTTCAAGGATTTTGTTTGAGATGCTTGTTCTTTTTACTTTACATCACCTTTGTGTGTATCTTTATATTGTGTGCTTTTCTGGCTGATGTATTTCTGACTGCTAATGAGAAGTTTGGAAGAGTTGCTTTCAGCTGTAGGTGCTGCCAACCCCCCTCCCCCACTATGGCATCTAAAGTTCATTTGATTCTTTTGATAATATGTAAAAATTGCCTTCAAATTTACCTAAGTCAGCTGGAGAACTATGCAAGAAGCAGGATAAACTGTGGGTTCAATAGGTACATGTATATGATGGAAATGGTATATAAGTATGAGAAGCTATATCTAGAAAGGCATTTTGGGTGATACAGAAGGTTATCAAAGCTAACCAATATATTAAGAATGATGGCTCAACCTGAATGATATACTTTCTCCATTTCAATTTGTTTCTCCGGTTTAAACTTTGACATGAAATTTTAGGAAGTAAAGAGTTTTTTTGAATCTTTTACTTAAACTAAAGATAAATAAAATGTATTGAAACACACTCTAATTTTGTAGTTTTAAACATGTCATGTGGTGAATATAAAAAGTTAAAATTAAAGAGTTACCGGAAAAGGAAAGAAAGATTCTTTTTATAATGGAATAAAAAAAAAAAAACTAATTATGAAAGTCTTCTCTATAAAATAATATGTACCAAACAAAACACTTTTGATATTAAAGATTTGCGTAAAGTTATCTTTGAATGTTGCTAACATGGTCTTCGAATGTCGTGATCTTAAATATATCAACGTAATATATTGATTATTATTAAGTATAGAAAGGTGCATAAACTTATAATGGAAGGAATAATAGAATTGTTTAATTACCCAAAAAAAAAAAAAAGGTTAAAAAAATGTTTTTTATACTTGCACAATTACTTAAATATTAAATGTGAAATAATTTTTATTGCTCACTTAAAAATAAAATCCAAATATATACTCAAAACTCAAAAGAGAGGGGAAGCAGAAATCAGTGTAGCCAAAAGAGTGAAAGAAGATGTTGAAATTCTTGTCAAAGGTGAAAATCGAATTCAATGCCTTAGATCCACGCATAGCTTCATGTATGGAGTTTTTGGCTCAATGTAATGCTCCTAAAGCCAAAGAATCAAACCCAAGTTGCCAAGTTCAGGTCAAGCGCCGCACTGATGACCATCCACCTCAAATCTCTGTCACTTTCGTCAATGGAGTCGAGCAGACCTATGATGCTACTACTACACCGGCACAGAATATCCGTACCATGATTCTTGAAAAGGGTCAGTACCTTGAGACTGAACAGATGTTTCGTGAAGCTGGTGAGAAATGGCCTGTTATCATTCCTGATGAAGAGCTTAAACAACCATTTCTTGGAATAAAGGTGATAGCTTTTTCCCTTTTCTATTGATTGTATGTGAATTTTTGTTGTGATTTGGTTGAGACATATTGTCGAACAGGTTGAGTGTATAGCTTTCAGACCTGCTTATGTTTATTCTTTTCGTTTGGTTTGTGTGCCCGGGTTGGGGTGCAATAGCGGACTCGGGATTTACAATAAGGTGATTCAAAATATAGAAAACTATACACATGAAGAAAAAAATAATTTTGACCTTGTGTAAATGGTGTAATTTTCAAGTGCTTGCACCCCTAGCTCTTCCCTTAGAGGGGAAGAGCAGATTATGATCTCTTTCTATAATTTTCTGAAATTTGTTGCTTTCATTATTGATATGCTTCTCGAAGGAGGATATAGTTCGTTTGTGATCCTATATAGCTGGACTGTCTAAATTGGATGATGAAATGAGAACTCGTTTGTTGTGCTAGAGGTGTTGCATTCATGATTATTGTTACTATATTGTAGCTTATTCTGTACTTTGGGATCTGGAACACTCTTTTTTTGCTAGTATTTTGTATATTCCATTCTTATTGAGTTCTTACTAATCTATTTGTTGTTCTTATCTGATGATCTATCTTCTCAAAGTCTTGGAACTTTTGTTTGCTAATCTTTAACGAATCCGTGTTCATTCCTTGGTTTGTTAGCATCTGTACTGCCTATCGTTATCAACTAAAACATGAAATTAATAAGAATTCCTTCCAATTTGCATAAACTTGAGTAGAATAGTAAGATGTTCCCTTGTAATAGTCAGTGGCTATCAGTTCACCTAATTATTTGCAAATGACTATGTTTTAAGATCCCTCGCGTAATAATTTGTAGACAAAGAATAACAGGTTAATATTTTTTTTGGTGAATAGCATAACAGGTTGATATTCTTAAAATACTTTCATATCTCCTTGATATTAGAAGCTAAATGCTGCATTTACCAGCTCTTCTATATGCCAATGTGTGGCTTTGTGCATGTTTTTCTTAAAAATGATATGCGAGACAACTCTTAGATAGCTGAAGGTATGTTTATCATGCGGAGAGTAGCTCACTATCATAAAGAAGGGATCTTGGTATCCTGAAAGGAGATGCAATTAAGGTTTTTGCCTTTCTAGTTGTCAATATGTATCACTTAGGTTCTCCTAAGACATCAGTTTGATGGATCTAAAATTGCATTAGTCAGTTATCCCAAGAAGATCAGTGAATTTAGACGATGTCCAGAGTTGTGATTAGAGGTGCTGCAATAAAACAGTTTTATGTCTCACTTATTACTTTCTAAAGATAATGTAGTGGTTTTGAGGAGCTTTGTGGATTGATATCAGACCATTGGAAAGATTATGTAAGATTAGTTGTATAAGAGACTTTGAGGAACTTTCTGTTTTTAACCGGATCATTGATAAGAGCAAGAATATATTTCGTTGTAGTTGATAGTTGATAGATGATACTGATTTGGTTGCCATTGAAGAGTCACTCGTGTTGGTATGCTTCAAGATAAGTTGCTAGTTATTAGTCTAGGAAGGTAATGTAGTCTAGGAGTACTTCCTTGTAATAAAATGAACTTCTTTATTATGTACGTAAAGTGATTGATTAGGGCTAAGTTACCCAAGGTCTTTCCCCCCAAAAAGGGAAAGTTACCATGTAGAAGACAATAGTCCTGAAGGAAAAGGCAATCGGAAGTGTTAGAGATCTGTGCTTTTAGCTGTTGAACGTATGAAGCATGGAAACCAAATTAAGCTCAGACATCCTATCAATTGCTTTTAGGTCTTCAACATTCCCTACAAACTAGCCGTAAGTATGTTTAATTTCCTATATTTCTCCTCTTTTCCACTTTTTTTTTCCCTCTGTTCTGCTTGTCCCGGAAAAACTGTTCTTCTTCGATTTGAATATGAAAGAGATCTGGACATTTAGAATCATATGCATTTCTTTTTTCCCAGAGATATAAGTCATGAATACTCTCTTATCCTTTTTCCTTTTCAGAAACAAGTTACCTCTCCAAGTAAATTATTTCTAGTGCATAGAATGTTCTCCCAAGAACTTTGAAATTATTCGTTGTTGACCACAACCTTGTTCTGCACTGGTGCTGCTTAGGTTTGAGAACTTGTTGAAACTGTTAGCTAGTTGAGAGATAGATCACTAGCTACTTGTACCAACAAGCGTGTTGTCTATGTAAAACTTTGTTATTCCTAATTATTCATTTGGTTAGTCTTCTAACTCTATTTCTCTACAAATTTTCAGCCAAAGAAAGCAGAAGAGAAGAAGCAATAATCAAAGCTACTCACACCTAGCTTCTCATCGGGGAATTTTCTCAGCTATATGACATTCCAAAGAGATGAATCTTCAAATAGGGGCAAAGCTAGCTTTTTGTTGCATTTATGTCAACAAGAATATTAGATTTGTACTAGATCATGAATTTGCTATCCTTTGTATTGTGAGACTTTGAAATGCCTTCCCAATCCTCATTTCTCCTACCTTTTATCCTTGCAAAAGAATAAAATTCCCTTCCAAAAGGTTTGATCTCATTTTGGAATCGACTCTAATACTGTCTTTGAAGTAAACAGTGGTATGTGCATTTTCTGGCAAAGTTATATTTGTTTCAAAGTAATTGATATTCTGGAAAAACAAGAAGTTATTACTTTATGCAAACTGTTTCAATTAGAGCAGTATCAATTAAGTGAGGAGGAGATAAATTAATCTAGACATGCTCTTATAATATAACTATCAAATGTCTTATCTAGGATTGTACAAAAATCATAGATGGTGGATAATATTGACCAAACAGAGCATCTCAAATCTAGTATACATCTTACATAAAATGCATTATGTTTGTTTACTACATAAACTTAACTCACTTTTGACACTAGAGATCACAGAGAGTGCGTGAAATACAGACTTTGAAACCAAACATACAAATCTTATTCAAAGTGAAGTAGCATATAAAACTTGAACATCTCCTTATGTACATAATGATAAAAGTTCTGGATCGTGCGAAATCTCTTCTAGTGAAGAATCAGCTCATCGATCTTCTCGGCGAACTCTGTTAGGGTCAGAAACCATATCCATCATCATTTTCTCGGGGGAGTCTTCCCAATTTCCAAATGTTTTCAAGTCAACCTGCAGATAATGTTGAGATAAAAATTTGGGTTATCATGCTGCTCATAACATGATGAAGCAGTGAATAATGTCCACTGAAGTCATATTACCTTTCGTCTTTGCTCAGTAAAGAGTTCTTCCCTCTTTTTGTACGATGATTGAATATCTCTAGCCCTTTTTCCTCCCAATCCCAATACCTCCACGTCCATAATCGAAGCTTCAACTGGTAAGAACCCCTGAATATGGCATTGAGATGATTGAGAACTTCAGAAGAGAAACAACAAGAACTTCTAAAGAGCAATGGTCAGCATTTGAAGTATTATCATTTATACAAAAGGCATTTTTCCTTGGTACTTATACAAGAAATAAAAGCTAGTAGCTAATGCTAATCAAGTCACAAGTATATTAAACAAATGTATGCAAGCGAAAGAGTGGATATGTTGATTTGTGTTTTTACCGGATCCATGTGTTGCAGACTCTAAGCTAGTTTTGCAAATTTATCGCAGTTACAAATAAAATCAATTAAATGCCAAGAGCAACTTCTTTCTGGTCAAAGAATGAAAGCTTTGTTTGACTAACAGAGGCATGAAGGGGAACAAACAATATGGAGGAAGCCTATACAACTATGCTTTTTAAAGATAATCGAAGTATTTTCACACCTCTGCCATATATAGTCATCTAAATGACTCATCTACTATACCTGGTCAGGGTAAAGAGGACCATGATGGTAAGTTTTGTCACAAGCATGATGACGAACTATAACTTTAGCAAAATCTTCATCCACAAATATTCTTTCATTGCCAGAGGATCCTCCAAAAGCAAGTCCGACAGGCTTCGGATGAGCTTCATATTTAACGGTTCCATGCAAGTGGCTGTAAACAAAATTTTTCTCCTTTCCTGTCAAAGAACATATATTAGCCTTAGGCACGTCATTCATGTAGAAATCTCCAAGCTGGTAAGACCAGATACACTACCTGAAGGTGTGAATACATGAAAAACTGGACTGATGGAGTATAAACTACCAGACGTCCCATAGAAAGTGTCATGATTTTCTAAACCCTGATGAATGAGAGCACCAATAATCCATCTCCTTGCATCATTATTGGCCTCATGAGCAGAGATAAGAATTAGCAATGGAGCATTATATCCTTCAATATTTGACCAGAATCTATTCAGACCTTTTCCATGAAGGGAAGACCTGTAGGTTGGGAGAAACATTGAAAATCAATTCAGAAAGATAGAAAGTAATACAAGAAATTCACAGAGTTCGACTAATAGTCGACCTAAGCCAGGTACTAACCGATAAAGTAGGTAATCATCTACTTCCTCTGCAGCACTTGGAAAGCATACTTTTGAAATTTCATCACTTAAAGTGCCCCTCAATGTAAGTGAGATAGCCCAAGCCCTTCCCGAATTAAAGAGATGGCCAACGCTCATTTCCTTTGCAGAAATATCATGCGAGAAAAGGTCCGCTTGGTCAAGTTTTTCTTGCTATTAGTTCAACTTCAGAATTAGTAATTGCAGAATTCCAATTTCTTGATCACAGTGCGGTAAGTGTTCATATATAATATGGCATCAAGGGCAACAAATAACAACTGTGAAAGTTGCATAACTGCTTATCTTCGTCTTTTATCAAGAAGACAATAACACAATCTGCCAGAATATGAAGCACTTGAACTCCAATAAAAATCTGGTTATGGGTTATTGTAAGATGTCAAACTCAAACTAGAGTTCTACTTGGACAACAAGCTTTAAAGATAGCCTTGAGAGATGAGAAAGGTGTTGTGTGTTGGTTCATAGCTTACTTGTTTTTCTTCCCTCCATTCTTCTACCATTGTCTTTTTATATCAAAGACATGGTCCCGAAGTGGAAGACATATTAGTCTTGAGAGATTAAAAAAAGGTGATAAATAGATGTTACAAAACACTCAATAGAATTAGGCATTTCAGAAGACGGGAAATATTGAGTTGACCTTAAGGTAGAGATGCAAGACAAAAATATATTACATATAAAGAGTAGTAGTAGTTGATGATATGAGCTTAAACGAAGAAATGAGGATTCATGTAGCTGACCCCAATTTGTTTGGGACTAAAGCGTAGTAGTAGTTGTTTTAAGTGAACTATTTTGTTCAGATGAGCACCACGGAAGTGCTATGATGTGCATAAAAATGTCTAGACATTTGTACCCAAAAAAAGGAGTCAGTGAAATCCATGCCAATTCTACATTACAGAGGTTCTCTTCGCATGCGAGAAAACTACATGAGGCACAACATGCACAGAAGTAATCTAATGAAAAAGAACAACTTACAAATTGAAAAACTACTCGCACTAGATGTATGCTTTTTTTTCCTAGTAAAATATAGATAAAAGCAAATGTAGACCTCAAGACTATGGTTCACGTTCTTTCTTTTTGTTCTGCCCCCCACCCAGCACCACGTCCTGAACCTAGCAGTGAGAACAACCAAGAGATGCAAAAATTGAAAAAGGAGGACAAATGATTGACATTAAATAGCAAAGTAGTAAACATAGATGGAAGACTCCTCCAGTTAAATCATTGCAACCAGCAAACAAACTTATCATTTCTCCAATTAGATATGAAAGGCTTGAAAGCACAACAGAAATATTGTAACTGACTGAACTTAGAAATCTGTATAGTACCCTAGTTTGTTGTTAAGTATGTTTCGACTATCACATTATTGTATTGTTGTTTTTGGTAGACTTTGCACTGTTACCTTATTACTTGTTGTATTCTCTTCACTGTCTCCTTCTTTATACCTTTTTTTTGACAAAGGTAACAGTTACTGTCTCCTTCTTTGTACCTGGATTTGTTGCACTTGAGCCGAGGGTCTTTCGAAAACAGCCTCTCTACCTCCACGAGGTAGTAGTAAGGTCTGCGTACATTCTAACCTCCCTAGACCACACTTGTGGGATTTCACTGAGTATGTTGTTGTTGTTGACTAAATTTAGAGATCTAACCATTACCTCAGCAAAGGGAAGCATCAAGTACATGGCACCTTTTGATAACAGAACTAATTACTCTTGTTATTTCAGAAGACTCGTATTGACTAGTAGCCATTGGGTAACAAACCAATTGCAAATATTCAGTAATTCACTTCTAAGAAAGACTAGCTTATCAAGCATGTTAACGGGCAGAAACTCCATGGTGAAAACTGAAGACACTCATGGGTTAACTGTTCTTTCATTAAGGATATATACTACTCCCTATATTGTCTCAATTTATGTGAGACTCTTTCCTTTTTAGTCCGTCTCAAAAAGATGACACCTTTCTATATTTAGTAGCAATTTAAATTTAAACTTCTCATTTTACCCCTAATAAGATGATTTATAATCGCACAAATATCTATGACTTATTTTGAACCACACATTTCAAAAGTGTTCCTTTTCATTCTTAAACTTTGCGCCCAATCAAACACTTCCACATAAATTTAGACGAGGGAGTATGACATTTTTCTCTTTGCCCACAAGAATTAGTCTTGTGAAACCCTTTGGACATATTGAAACACCTACTTTACTCAGTTTCTTAATGCACATTGCCTTTATGATATCAAAAGAATCAATCAATACAAGACACATCCGTGAATTTTTAAATTTAAAATGGGAGTACCTCGTGAGCGGCTACGTAAAACAGTCTAGCATGGACAAATTTTCCAAAGCAATCGGAGAGGCTTGGCACCGTCTTCAAAGCCCACATTATAATCTTTGCAACAGGAAGTTGTATATCCATATTTAAAATGCTGGTCTCCCATAAATCCATTTTTTTATCAGCTTCGGCACAAGAGTCTATAGCTGACAAAACCAAATGTGTAACATCTGGAAGACCAGAATCACCTAAACTAGACGAAGCCTTCAACTTGTTCGAGTCCCACCACATAATCCAACACATAGAAAGAAGCATCTGAACATCAACAGGCAATAAAAATCCACTGATTTTACAATCATCCTCATCGGAAACGACCTGTAGTTTTTCTGGAAGACCTGCCTTAACAGATATCATCCCAAATAACCTCAACAAACAATTAAGTGAAGCTGAACTAACTGTCCTTCCAGAACACTTTATATAGCCCTTTAGAAACTCAACCCAACTGATACCTCCCTTTTCAGACAAGAAAAACAAGTCAACTATTGAAGAACTCAAATTACTCATCAAAACTGGAAATTCCTTTGGCACTACAGACTCTTCGTTTGTTGATCCATCAATAGAGAACCCAAAACATTTCTGTAACCAACAACATAAATTAATCACAAAACAGCTCAAAACAATAACTAAACACAGAAAATTCATGAAAGTTCCAACTTTTGCTACAAAAGCACTTGTGGTTTATGCAAAAAAAGTCTCTCAAATGTAAACATCTTAGCACAACCCAAAAATAACTCAAAAACTGAAATGGGAGATCCATAAATTCCACCAAAATTCCAGTTTTTACTAGAACCCCATTTGTGGGTGATTCAAGAATAGTCACCAAAATGCAAATTGAGCACAGATAAGCAAAAGGGTAAAGTTTGGGAAATCCATAAATTCCAAGAAAATTTCAACTTATGCTAAAACCCCACTTGTAGGTAATTCAAACAATGTCACCAAAATGTAAATTGAGCAAAGATAAGCAAAAGGGTAAAACTTTATGAGCGGAACAAGAAGAATTACCTGAAGGGAATGAATGGGGATGGAGTGAGTTTGAGGATCAGAAAGAACAGAGAAAGCTTTTTGAAGATTAGGAAGAGCTCCAGTTGAAGCAGCTATAGATTCTGCTTCCCGTTGCTCCGGCGACACTTGCTCGGCCGATGAAGATTGACCCATTTCTGCTTAACTGGAGTCCGATAGACAGATTTTCCCTTTTGCCGGTTGTCGTCGGTGGAAGATTGGAAGTTCAAAGCATCAAGGAATTGTAGAGAAAAGACACGTATCAATAAGATTTATATACATTTCGATTATGTGGCTCTTTGTGCCACCCAAAAGACAATAAAATATTGAGGGAATATTTATTCAAAGATTAGAAAGTAGTAGTAAGATTTTTTTTGCCATGTGTCATAATATTTTGCACTTAGCTAATGCAATCAGGGGCGGACCTACAGTGGTTCAAGTGGGTTCATATGAACCCACTTCGTTGAAAAATAACAGTGTATATATATGTATATTTAATTAATTTTTTAAATTTTATATGTATATATTAAATTTTGAACCCACTAACACAAGTCTGAAGCTTAGCCGAGTGGTTGAGGGGTTCAATTTTCCCAACCAACCCGGGATCGAATCCCCATTGCCACATTTTAGTTTTAATTCGTTTTTTTGATATATAAAACGTTCACACAAAGTAGAATAACTTTTTACTTTTACAATTAAAAGTCCAATAGTCAACAACTTTTGTCCATTTTGTTTTTAATTTTTTTTTCTTTTTAAAAAACTCAACCAAAAAGGCACTAATCCCTATTATTCTCAATTCTAAAAACCCTTTTGTCTTCTTCTTTGTTGAAATCTTCTTGAACCTCTCTTACTTTTCCCCCCAAAATTTTGAGCATATTTTTTTATTGAAGGAAAAAAACTCTCCCCGTCTCTCAAATCTCGCATCAATAGTCAATATCCATCAAGTATGTTTTTTGTTCTTGATTCTAGTCTTTATATATACATATATGATTATTGTGGTTATTTTTTATTTCTTCAACTAAAAAATCCCTTATCATTCTAAAATCAACAAAAAATTACAAATAATATTAGGTATATTTCTATGTATTCGATTCTAAAATTAAGGTTATAATTATTTTGTTTTTATTTGTTAAATGTTGAATAAAGAGAAATCATTCATAATATTCTTTTATCTTCTTAGTTTATATTGAAGCCTAGTTTTTCGTCCATCTTGTTATTTACCGTCTCATTCATAAATCAATGTAATTTTTTTTCAAATGTATTAACATTGTTTAGTATAGTCAGATATGTATGTTGTTAGCCTCATAAAAATTACAAATAATATTAGGTATATTTTTATATCTTGAACCCACTTCGTGAAAATCTTGGGTCCGCCACTGAATGCAATGCAATATATTGTCAAGGCAGGTGATATCACGTCTTACAAAAATGTCAAGATGAGTGCATTATTGTCACATGATCACGAGGTCACAAGTTCAAACTATGAAATCAACATCTTACAAAAATGTAAGATAAGGTTGATGCTATATATCATTTATAGTCTGGCTCTTCCGAAACCTGCATATAGCGAGAGCAGGCTTGCCTAGATCTCGTATTCCATCTGCCATAAACGCTTTCTTTCTTTTTACTACGCAAGCTGTCGACAGTCATGTTCTTATATTTCTTTACTGTTCCGTACTAAATTCCTTTGTTCACCAATCAACTGAAGAACCAATTAGTTGTAGCAGCACCTGCGACTGAAAAAGTAGCCCCAGAAAACATTCAAAAGAAGAGGTCTAGGGCTGGTTCCTTATCATTTATAGTCTGGCTCTTCCGAAACCTGCATATAGCGAGAGCTTAATGCAAACGGATTGTACTTTCATTTCCAAGTCATAACAACTTTCTCCATTAAGAAACAGCCTTTAAAGACAAACAAGATGCAGCTGAAAACAACTCTAATATGTGGAAGGCAAAGTTCAATATGCTAAAGCTGTTTTCTTACAGAGTCATCAACACTCATAAATTACAACACTAATATAACAGAAACCTAGTGAATCATCTTCTTCTTAAGTTGTTCAACAACATTACATTTGCATGTTGCTCCATGCAACTCTAGTGATCAATCACTGTGAACTCTCATAGATCACTTGTATTGAGCTCAGTTTGGAAATTCTGATGTTGAGCCATTTATGCCTTGCAGTCCAGCAGAGTTCAGTAGCTGCATTCCTTCCTCTCCCATTTGCTGGACTTCAGTAGGCGATAAAATTCTGATGCATCGAACACATCCAACAAATTCCCTGCAAGACCATTCAATAGATATTAGATGAACATCATACTGAGTTTGTTTCTGGATTATGCATTGTAAAGTTATTGATCTAAAGTTAAAAATGCATAGTATGCGCTTCATTTTGCAACCTGAATATGAGAGAGATTGTGTCAAAGAGAACTTACTCCCAAGGATCATCCCCAACAAGGAGGACATCATTCTCAAAATCCACATATACCAACTTCCAGCTTGAGCCTCGAGTGTCATTCAGAAGCCCCTCAAGTCCAAACATTCTTTCAATTTCAGACCGCAGTTCTTCATAATTTTTAAAACCGGAGACATCAATTGATCTTCCTACAGATCCAGTCTTCTGAATCTGTACACCAGTAAATCTAGTCAGATTACATATAGATCGCACAAGTAATGAGTTAACATAAGCATAGTATCTATCAACTCTGGAAAAACTTTGCTAGCAAGTACGACAGCACATAGCTACTACATATAAACTGCTTACCTTCGTATATGTCCGCACACGTGGAGCAACTTGCTGCCATGAGCTATTCTGCAAAAGATTGCATTCATCAAAATTTACATTGCTTGATGATGCACCACCCGAGTTGTCAGCAAATTCTTGTACAGAAAAATTCTGAGAATCTGCCAGGCTGGCTGATGTAATTTGAGATTGAACATCTTGACTAGAACTGATGTTGCCTAATAGAAAATCTGAAGGATTCTGGAAATCAGTATGCTTCAAATTGCAGAACTCATCTAACACTGTGCTCGAAACAGAATTATCGATCACTGTGCTCCCGCTGTTGCTATCAAAGTTAAGACAACTATATATATCACTTTGGTTATGGCTCTCCTCTGACAGGTCTTTAAACCCATAAGAATCAGGTAGGAATTGCATGTTAGTTATGTCTAGTGGAACTTGAAGGTTTGTCTGGGAAAAGCACTTAACATCATTCAACTGATGATCCCACAAATCCTGGCCAAGTGGAGCTAATCCATGACCAATAGTATCAGGCAACATAAAAGAATTGTCATGCTTTGTCAAAGTGGAGGTCGACACAGGATATCTGAGCAATCCAGCAGCAGATTGGAGAGAGGACAGATTCCACTCATTATTAGTGGGGCATTGAAGGATATTGTTGGAACCAGCAGAATCAATTTGAGGGTTATGAGGAATGTGCCATGGACTAGCTTGTAATTGAGAAAAGCTGTTATGGTGGGAAGCTGTCGAACTCGCATCAGTTGGAAGATCATGGGGATTTGCAGGCTTGATAGTCACTTTGTCTTCATTACACTGAAACTGATCTAACTTAACTGATGAATTACTAGTTTCTTTTCTTGGCTCGGAACTTTTTCCAATAACGTCAGTTTCTACTTTTTCCGGAGGTTGAGACTTCGCCTGCAGAGTTGCTTGCTGTGAAGAAATAGAGTTCACAACACCAACATGTCGATTAAGGATGACTTCCGAATTTGTTTCACTTTGTGCAGGTGTAGCTTCTACAGTAATTAGCTCAGGTTTTTGGTTTCCTGCTGGCTGTATAACATTCCTAGCTTCCTGAGGTAGCGCAACCTTAATGTCTTGTACTGTGGGAACACCGCATTGAAGACCAGTAAGGCCAGGAGGAGGTCTTATCAGCATCTTCATTAGCTGTTCTGACCATAGATTTGAGATAGAGGAACTTTGAAGATCCCCATATACATTTTCAGGAACACGCATGAAAGGGCGGTGCTGCATTAAACTGTCCCACTCAGTCTGTGCTCCTGTTGTAATCAAAAGTTAAAACTATCAGAAAATTTGAATAAATCAAATGAGAGGAAGAAGTAAGGATCAACTTACCCAAAAAGGTAGACTGGTAAGGTCGTTTGAGGCCTGCAGTCAGGGAAGGAAATATGAAGAGACTTTCTGGTGTCTCAACTTCCCATGGACCAACTCTATTCTGCTTGTCTCCACATCCAGGCTCATCCCACTCTACCTGTTCATATAAGCCGTGTCAAATTGATAGAAAACCATGAAGGGCCAATTAGCTCACATTCAGCAAAACATGATAATTAGCTATAATCAGTGTACAATTTTGATCACCTGAAGACACCGCCACTTGGAACCAGGCCATCTCAGTGGATCCAAATCACTAATGCCACTAATAGTGCCCATATATCTGAAAAAGAGGACGATAGGACTTCAAAGTCAAATAAAGTGAATAAGATTGATTATCAGAATCTAATTTTAACAAGTGATCCCACGAATCCAGCACGGAAAGTTTACCTGCGTTTACCCGATTCCTCAGTTTCAAACATCATTCCAAACCTCATACCAACTGACAGTTGTGTGTTATAAACAGATTTTCTATATTTGGCCAAAGGAATGACAAACTCTGAAGGGCATGCCCTGTAGAAAATAAGCATCTAGTTATAGGCAATCTCACAGCTATGTGAAGTATGAAAATGGAAGCTGCATTATTAGGCATACCTAGGATTGTAGAATATTGTGAATGTGCTTCTATTAGCAGCAGCATGGGCAGCAGCAGCAAGTACTCCAATATGCATACTATCAGCAGACAGAACTGAAGAGGGCAATGAAGTTTGCTGACGGTTAGCACGCCTCACTCCCAGCAATAACTGTGACTTCTCATCCCTACAGCAGTAAAATTCAAAATATGAATCAGTAAGTGCAACGTAATGGATACTCTCTTGCTTGCTTACCATCAGAATGTTTGAAATTTTATAAGCACATAATTCTCAACATTGAATAATTCATGAAGCTGCAACTTCCATTACTATGTTTTTGCAATACCTGATAAATAGAACAGAGTCACCAGCTCTAAGGCGTTTTGCTCCAACAAACATGCTCCATCCGGTTGTGAGAAGATGTCGCTTTGGCTGCCCTACACAGTAAGACAAAACAGGGGGAATAAACATTAAACTGAGAGCCAAGTGAATCATGAAATGACAAACAACCACCACAACAAAGCGAAATAAAAGAGAGTAGAATTTTGTATAATCCAATTTCAGCATGCTCACCGCGGTATATGTGACGGAATGTCCAAGTATTATCATGCAAGTCTCGTACAACAAGCTCTTGCGTTGGAGGTTGCATCGAATAATCCTAAAAGAGCAAGTAAATACAACACAAGAAGCCAGGGAAACTTTTAAGTCTTCTTTTACTCCATCTTGGCAAATGTAATTCATACAACAAAAAATAAGCCTCACCAAGGGTGGGAACAGCTTTTCTGCTGCTCTTCTAGGAACAGAGAATCCACCGTGTGTGCTTGTATCACTGGCAGTCAAAGTTTTGCAAAAGAACTCAGTTGGATGCTTATTAGGTTTCAACCCAAAGTCTGGAATGGGGAAGACATCTTTCTCCTGACCAAGAACACATATGAGGAAAGAATTTAAGCATGCATACTATCATTACATTAGCATCTGTATAAAATTTTAGTACAAATAATAGTTTTTTAAACTTACAGAATTCACAGGTTGGAGACTCATTTGGGCATAGATCTCATCTGTCTCCTTATCTGCCTGTAAATGACACGACAAACAAACAACAGTATGATATCAGACTAACTGCAGATAGTACTCCAATATAATAATAAAAGCATATTATATGGAGTAAAAGCATTATCTTAAAAGCACATACATGCAGGGTAACATTGTGAACTTGGCACAACAACTGAGAAGCAAGATTTGGATAATTAGGTATCTGTGAAGTTGCTGTTCTATTTGTGGAAACCGCCACCTGTTGAAACAAGTTAAATTTTTATCAGCTTCTCTTGGAAATAGTCTTATCTCAACAACCAACAAAGCACAAGCTGTGAATGGACAGAACAAATGACCATTGGACTCAGTAATCGATAGGAGATCTTCGCCTTTCATGGTTTTCCTAACTACACTAACAAAACTACCAGGATATCCATAGTTGCTTATATAGAAAGAAGTCTTAGATATTTAAACAAAAGAAAGGGAAATGCTTTACTAAGAAATCAGCATAAAATATTCTTAGCCATTAACTACAACTAGATTCAAGTTTAAATTCAACAAATACAGATTTACAACTTCTTGTATTGATTCCCTTCAACATTCTAATAGGACAAAAGAAAAGGAACTCAGAACAAAACAGTTCTCCTGGAACATTTGTTTGAACCAGCAGAATTAGACAGTATTTTCTTGGATATAACAAACAAACTCATAAATCTGTGGGAAACCTTCAAAAAAGATAAAACTTGCACATCAAGTACTTAGTACATTATTTTCTCCCGTTCACCCACAAAGCACCACATCAAGCTGTTAAATCAATTTCTTCAGATAAAGGGTTTGAAGAACTACGATTGAACAATTCCGTCGAAAGTCGATGCTAACAGATCCAAATTCAGACAATTTTGCACAATTTTGAAAAGAAATGATAATAAATTGTAGCTGTACAAAACAACAATAACAGGAAAAAGATCAAACCTGTTCACTGTGCCCCTGTGGGAAGTAATACACAAGGCTTCCAACTTGAGGCAAAGTTACAAGTGGGCCAGCACAAGCATGCCACAACTCAGAACTAATATGCTTCCTTCCTCCTCCTATATTGCATCAAGATTCAACAAAATCCACGTAAAGATTCAATTTTTACAACTATTAAAACTAGTTAGTCAATTTCAAGATTCAATTTTTATATTTTGCCTAGTCTGAGCTGAGCTCATACACAACTCCAAACACCAAAGCCTTCATGTTTATGCAATAAACAAGAAAAAAACCAAGAATTCACAAGGAAACTAACCAGTATGATCCTGCATTTCCTTCAACAATTTCATTTCCTCAAGTAGAGTATGTGCTCCACTAACCAAACTCCCTGGCTTATTCTTTTCTTCAACAAAACCCATAAAAACCTCTGTGATTTCCTTTACATCAACCCCAAAACCAAAGCCAAAGAACCCATCTTTCCAAAAAAAACTCCCACTACCCACCAATCAGCAAGTCAACAAGATGACATCTTTCTTAGTTCAAACTAACAAAACTGCCAACCCACATTCCAAGTCAAGGGAATGATTCTTAAGAGGAATGAAAACATACTACAAAATATGACAACATTTTCTTGGAGAATAAAAGACCAAAGAGAGAATCTAAGTTATTATGCAAGAAAACAATCTAATTGGACACAGAGAGCATGCCCAAATAATCCAAAACCAAAGAACAAACACCCACCCTGCAAAAAGGGTCTTTCTCTCTGCAATCTAAGTGGGCCTTACTCTCCATCAACACCCCATCAAAGAAAAATTCCTTTCTTCTTTTTTTTTCAATTTTTGCAAATTATAAGGAAGAATATAAAGAAAAAACCAAGAGGGGTCAGTTTATTTCTCCATCAAAGCACGCAGACCAAAGCGTGAGGGGTCTTTAGCTATCAATTACTCCCTCCGTCCCATTTTATGTGGCAATATTTGATCGGGCACGGAGTTTAAGAAATAAATGAAGACTTTGAAATGTTTATCAAATTGCCCTTTAAAAAGTAGACTCATTTTTCTCTCTTCTCATAAATGTATTGAAGTACTATCTTTAAGATTAAGTGAGACCAACAAGGGTAAAAGAAGAATTGTACCTTTAAATACTTACCATATAAGAAAATGTGACATTCTTTTTGGGACTGACCAAAAAGAAAATAGTGCCACATAAAATTGGACGGAGGGAGTACCTTTGTAAAAAAAAAAAAAAAAAAAAAACTTTCTTTATCATCAAAAGAAACCGAACCTTTCGATGAAAGTGGTCATCATTCTGATTCCTCTCTTTCTAAGCTTAGAAATAAAAACCCCAAAAACTCCTTTTATGATAAAAATGAAAAAGATTCAATTTTTATTAGTATTTTTTTCTTCTCTGCAAATACTACTACTACTACTGTTTTCTTGAAAGTGGAAAAGAGTGTTGCATGCTCTTATCCTGTACACACTCTTTCTCTCTGTATAATATTTTAGGTTGATTCTTTTGCAGCTTTAGAGAGAGACTCTTGCAGCTAAAGAGATAAAAAAAAAAAACAGAGGGGGGAAAACTAAGTTAACACGAAATCGTACTAATAACACTTTGGATGAAGAAGGTTAGGAATTGATTGAATATAAGAAATAATACTAATAAAGAAATGAGAAAACGTACTTTGCTTTCTAAGCTTTCACACAATACTATAGTATGCAAACGAGGAATTAATTAACTGATAAAATAAGTTAAGATCGACTATCTGAATTCATAAACATTGCTAACATAGTAACATTCATCAAGTCTTACTTGCACTGCATTTTCATAAGAGGTTATTTTCAAAATTCCTAACTTCTCATTTTTCTTTTTTAATGGATATATTTATAATTATGGGTTTATTTGGTTTGTTACCGCACTAATCTAATTTAATATCGTAAAGCTACAAATATTTCATACACAACTTTTATTGCACAAATGTGTTATTGGTGGGAGGTATGTGGTGGAGTAATTTCCATTGTATATGATTTTGGAGAAATTTCCACACCTTATTAATTCAAGTATCTTTCAAAGTTATTTCCTCTCAAAATGCACTTTCATCGACATATATATTTGAAATAAAAATAACTTTGTCCATTTAGATTTAAATAGAAAAATGTCATGATATTATTAATTTTTAATTGTCAATTACGTTATTGATCATTAAATTATACCTTAAATATTGTTCAACATTTATTTTCTTAATATAATTTCAAAGTCGGATATACTTTTCTTGATATATCTAATTAGGGGTTTACGTTGTGTTATTTACTCTCAAATTTCAAAATGTCTAGTCTTGGACATGATACGAAGACTTTGAATTCCACATTATTTTGTAAATATATGTTGTAGTTATGTTATGTTATGTTATATTATATCAGCTCATTTTTAATCTCATAACCTATCTTTTGAAATTGATTTTTTTTTATTCTAATAACTTCCGTAATCAGCTATGAAACGATCCCTTATTACTTAAACTAAATGAGATAATCCTCAAAGATTCAACCACTAATACAAAATTTCATATCAATTATTTTTTCCAAATTTGAATAGAAAAACAAAAAGTGCAAAGAGTGGTAATGAGGAGGAATTTACATTAATTTTTCTCATGTGGAAAGGAAGAAGAAAATGACAAAAGAAAAATATATTTTTGGTATTAAATAAAACCAAGAAGAAATATTTTCTCGACGTGGGGTTTTCATTTTCCATCTTTTTTTCAGTCTTAAGGGCAATTTCCTTTATCCATTGGATATTTTTCCCCACCCTCATATTTGACCCATCCTAAGCGCGTGTAATACACGACGTCGGCGCATGTTCGACTAGTCATTTGTTTGAAAATATTTAAAAAGTTCTCATTTTTAGACTTGGAAAGTGCTTTGGAGGATTTACTAGGAAAAGGGTTCCTTGCTTACGCACCGTAAAGACGTGATACAGTGAATGTAGTTGTTTAAGTCATAATTGGAAATCTTGTATTTGAGTTTTTAATTAAAAAAAAATCTTGGTAAAGAGTGTTTCTTCTCGAATGAAGGCTTGTGTAGTGTAAAAATATATTAATTGAACTTTAATGCGGATATCAAATACCGAATTAAAAAAATGACAAAAATATTAGAGATATATATGTATAGTTTATTTTGGTTCAACAAATTTATTTTTTCGTTTATATTATTAATAAAGAGATTGAAGAATGTGTATATTGTATATTACGTAAATTTGTATCATGTTTTATAAAGTTTATTACTTTTCTTTTGTATTTTTATGTGAGGATTCGCTTAAGTTAAATCATGCACATTATATTCTTCTTTATTCGTTGATCTACAAGTATAATTAATCAGTTCATAGATTTTCAAAAAATTAAATGGCTTGAGATATTTCTTAGCTCAGTTTTTTCAAAAAATATTAATAAAATATATATTAAATTTGAGAATTCTTTTCAAATTTAAGCTTGATATTTTTGCCTTAACATATTAGTGTTCTCATTAATTGAACTATAATCAACAAAAAAAAAAGTAGGTGTACAATGTATTTTACATAAATTTTATGAGTTAGGTCGAATAGAAGGATAAACTCTATTTCCATATTAGTATGTTCCAAGTTAATCATTCTTCTTTGTTTTTTATAACCTTAATTAACCAACAAAAATATGTGCAATTATTATCTAACTTTTTTTTCTTAATATGCTTAGAGGTTGGACCTACTTTCTCTCATTGGATACTTCCTATCTTTAGCATTTTCACTTAGATAAGAAAAGTTTTGAGAGGGAAAGAAACATATCTAAAATAATTTTATCCTTTTCAAGTCTGAACGAATTAACTAAAATATATTTATATTTACGTTCCGTTTAAAAAAACTTTGTTAATAATTCTTCTTTTGCTGTCAAATTGTACTTCCAACAAACCTAATATCCAAAGAATGTAATTATATTCGTTGATAATTATGTGCAGCAGTCATTAATATTCTAGATGAAATGGTAAGTACTACATATAGATAAACATAGTGCCTTAATTAATTTATTATGTATAGCTAAGGACAACCTCAAGTACATAAAAAATTTTTATATAGTTTTCATTAGATGTTCAATAATTGTATTGAAATCCCAATTTAAATACACAATTTTTTTTTTATTTCATCAGTTATTCGATATTTATATTGAGATTTCAACTCAAAAGTACACGATATTATAAAAGACCATGAAATGAGTAATGACTTTGGTGTTGAGCGTAATGAAGGGGCCGTGCCACTTACGTGACTAAAACACTCCTAATTAAATATTAAAGGATAATAAAAGATAGAGTTAGTAATTTCTACATAAACTCTTTAGTTTATTTTGAAAAAAATTACTCCACATTAAATATGTGTATCAATTCAACACATACATAATATTATTTAAGTTGCGGTTCAAAACGAAGAACGAAATAAAACGAAAAGTCACGACAGAGAAAAGTGAATCATATCAATCATGTTTGACAATTGAGTGGAGCAAAACAAAATCAAATTTTGACAAAAAAGAAGATAAAATTGTTAATAAGTTGAAAATTAATAAGTATCAGAGATGTATGAATTATAAGTACCTAGTTACACAACTCTAATTAAATTTTTTACAAGTTGTTAATATAATCCCACATGCGAAAATATCAAGAGAAGTAATTACATTAGTGAGTTTAATGGTACGAATTAACTCTACTCCTAAGTCCTATCTAACAACCAAATGACATTAATTAAGTGAATATTTTTCAGATAATTATTTTATTTAATTAAAGATTGTTAGTATAGTTAAGGAACAGGAAGAGAAATACACTAATCCCGGAGAGAAGCACGTGAAAATATGCATGAGGACCACGAATTATCATGCACGCATGCATTGTAATTAAATCAGAGCCGTTGAAAAATGTCGATCATTGAGATCTGGGCCCAATAGCACGCCCCAAATTCCCTTTTGTGTTAAGTAGGGCCCGGCCCATTAAGCGCAGCTTTCTATGGTCCTTTGGAACTTAAACTCGCCGCATTATTCTGTACATTAATATTCCCTTTTTCTGATTTTATATTTTCTAGAAAATCTCGATTTTCGTAAACCGTTGATTATAAGACACGTGTCAATCATCCAACCGGAGAAACTATTTGTGGGTCCATCAGGTACGTTATGGTATTTTTAGGCGGTGGATCGATGACGCATTCTGATTTTCATGACGTGGAAATTAAACGAAACTTATCTCGATCGGAATAAGAATCATGAGCTCGTTATATGGCTTGGAAAATTCTCCTTGAGTTGACAATATACTAATGATCTTTGCATGTCACACTACGAATCGGATAATGGAATCGTAAAATAGAGAGATTCGGATTTAGCTGTAATAGGGTGTTGATGAGAATTATCCCACATTGAATCGGGATGAGAACTCTGATCTCATTATGATTTGGACAATCTTTCTCCGTTTGAATTAGGGTGTGAGTTAAGGTTAAGACTTAATTTGACTTTTTTTTTCAAAAAAAATGATCGATATTTGTATGACGGTAAAGATTCGAGATCAAAGCTTATTCTCGAGGCACTCTTTCTTTTGTAGCGGATTTTCTCTTCACTTGCCAAATCTTTTCTTCCTTAATCTTATCGAACAAGACATTGAATACATGAGCTTAGATGAATTGGCATATTAGGCAAGAACGCATGACAAACGCAAGCTAGAAATACTTATCGACGTTGTCAAGTATCTTGTTAATGTGGACGTATTTGACAAATCAGAGTATCTTACACAAGCAAGAAAATTTTATCAATGCCATCAAGTTTCTTTCCGAAATTTGACGAATCAACATACAAGATATATTTGTGAGAGGGAGCACACTTTTTTTTTTGGAGCTATATAGCTTTTTCCTTTTCGTTTCAATGTAAATCTACAACATGAAAAACATGTAGTACAAGTTTAGGAATACAATTTCATAGTCAAGAAGTTAGGGTTAGAATTATATAATTATGAAATTTGTAAAGAATAAACAAAGTAACCATGGTATAATCAATTGCATTATTATACTATTATTTGACAAATTGTATTTTCCTTTAATATGACAAAAAAATTGACTATATAATGATGAATATATCTTAATTTAATATTTATCCGTAAAAAGCCAACAACAACAAAAAATTTAGTACTAGCAGCCAAAACTAAAAGTGAAGTACCACTAATTGACCACAATAATTTTATCCTTCGTTTTATTGCACCAAACATTGAGGCTAATTTAGCATGCTCAATTATTGAATCTTTATAAATTATTATGGGCCAAAAATTATAGCAGAAAAAGGACGAAAAAATAAAATTATTATTATTATTAGAAAAATGAAACTCAATTACATAGTCAAACTGTCAGTCAGACAATATGACATTTTTTTCCAATAACAAACAAAATTTCCACCGAAAGTAGCAAAAACTAATCCAGTTATCCACCAAAATAAATTTCGATTAAAATAGGAAGATTTCTTCAACAAGAGGATCTTGACACGGAAAATATTTATCTCCATTTGATGTTTACATAAAACAAATAATTTGAAAGAGATTAGACTGAGATGCGTAGTATTTATCCTTAAGTACTAAAAATTTATAAATAATGTGTATGTATTGTATTTATTTTGATTGGTGTAAATATTCGATGTAGATAGGTCTACTCAATTCCTCCACAAACCCTATTTAATTTCCCTAATTTCAATTTTTTTTTCTCATTTGATGTCAAATATTTTTATTGCAACTTCAAATCCTAATTAATTTAAATTCACGTTATTAAGGCGACCTATTATGAATAAAATATTTTCTACCAGAAATTTTTCCATATCAAAACTCGAACTCGACCCATTGTTACATGATAACATAGCTTATAGACACATCTTACACAAAATTACCTCAAAAAGATTGTTGTACATTTGTAGTGATTAATATTAGAAAAAAGAAAGTACCACGAGTTTGTTGTTATATATTCAAATCCTTACTCTGAGGCATGAGCATTCATTTAAGGAAGATCAATGTATAGGTTCAAATTTCAATAGACTAACACGGATATGTATTATTAGATAAAGTTATTTGATAATCATATTAACAAACAAATTGTAATTAATCGATGCAGAACGATTCAAATATCTATGATATAAAATCAAAGCTTTTATATATGATTTTATTTTTTCACCTTTATAATATATATATATATATATTCTAAAAAAAACATAGAAATTATATTTCAACCATTACTATGATTGGAAGAAATCATGGTACCCCACAATGTTATTAGTAGAAGTACATAATAACATAAAGAAGATCCCTTTTTTCACCAAAAAGATAAAAAGTAGAGTTATTGGAGAAAAAAGATGAAGAAAAAAAAAGTAATTAATTATAAGTAATCATAAATCAACTAATCATGTATATTGCTCTTTTTCTTTGACCTTAGATTGCTTCTAATAAAGCAAAAGCACTTTCTTAAAGTGCGAGATACGTATCAAGAAAAAAAAAGTAAGCGTGGAGAGTCAATTATCACTATATGAAAAATATCTTTATCTTTTTTTATTATATATATTTAAAATAAAAATAAAAATATTGTATATATATAGTTGGTGTTTGGTCAATGTATTAATAATTTGAGATTGTTGAATGATGAAAATATATTGGTAATTAATTATTGCCCATCTTATGATTATTATACCAAACGCAAAATCATCAGCCTGCATGCGTAGTTGTGTTTTTTCAAAAAATATTATTGCTATTCATAAATCTTTTTTGAATCATATTTACATACCATAAAAAGGGTGATGGTTTTCTAGTTTTCTCATTTATGGAACATAATTAGTATTATTCATCCTGATGTTTATAGTTATTAGTTTGTTAATCATTTGACAAGTGAAGTTCTTGGTTCTTGGTGTTTTATTCATTGGGAAACAAAATTATTTATGCTACTGAATAAACTTATCGAGGATATAATCTTAGATAGCAGGATATATATGAGTCTTGAGGATTAGGTGAAAGTTAATTAGTAGGTATTCAAATATTATCAAGGACTCACTTACTACCTTTAACTTTGATTTTTTTTTTACATGTTGTTTCCGCAACTTCGTTTATGGTATTGCTTGTTGTGGCTACTTTTCTTATTACCATTATTTTCTATATGACTTCTTCACTATTATATTTCTTTTTTGTATTGATTTGGATATACTTAGCTTGAGTCGATGGTCTATCGGAAATATCCTATCTATCCTCACTACTCATCGCTAGATTGAGATATATTGCATATACACACACCACCTTCTCTAGATCCAACTTATGAAATTTCAGTGGATATATATGACGATATATTATTGTTGTTGGTATGAACAAACTAAAAGTAATCAAACCAAAAAAATATTTTAGATAATAAAATTACTAATATGAAGCTTCAAGATAATTGTTAAAAGTTCTCGGATCAGAGAGTGAACAATTTATTTATTTTTGTCTTCTTTTCACTACTCAAAAGAATTTGCGATACGTTTATGTCAATTTTCTCATGATTTTGGGTGACATACATGATCAATGGCGTGACGATGAGAACGGATTTAAAAGAAGGACTTCGAATTTTAAGTTGACAAACTTCAAAAAAGGGTCACACACGACACCTTAGATAAATTCAACATTAGAATTGAGAGAAAAGTAAATAAATAGTTCATAGGGTACACACACTTTTTAACTCAATAATGATGTAGTCTAAGGAACAAATCTATATAAAATATTCTGAATTGGAACAATTAATACGTATTGTAAACTTGATTATCATATTAGTAAAATACGTAATTAATTTTTTTTAACTAAGTGGACACAACACTAAGAAACAAAGATTAGTAAGTGGTTGAACTTTATGGCACAAGCAAATGATTAACATCATCATTTTATAAATAATACGTAGTGAGATTTAACTAAGATATTCCTACAAAAGTTTTTTTGAAAAATAAAAGAGAATATATATTATAGACTATAGAATTAATAGTTTGATAAAATAAAGTGCTATTCTATTGGCATGGGGTAAAAAAAGTAGGGGGTCCACAAGTGATGATTGAAAGTGAAAGGACCTTAAAGGCAAAATAAAAGAAATGAAATTGGGCGTGCTGCTAAGGGAACATAAGAATAGTATAAAGTGTAGGGAAGTGA
The DNA here is from genome assembly GCA_036250505.1 of Solanum acaule. Classification (NCBI taxonomy): domain Eukaryota; kingdom Viridiplantae; phylum Streptophyta; class Magnoliopsida; order Solanales; family Solanaceae; genus Solanum; species Solanum acaule. Next base: position 2,841 of record JAJOOR010003792.1, on the reverse strand, counting down.
GGAAACATTTTTTGTTTTTGTTCTATCTTTTATGTTCATTTTGTCCCTCTCACAACTCATTTTCTCCCTTTTATATCTATTTTTATGCAATCTTCACTTTGGTCATTTTCTTGTTGTGGGCCTTATTTTTATATTCGGTACGTAGTTTGATATTCAAAATACAATAAATAACATATGTCAAGAAATACAAAGATACATAGGATTAGTACTACGACAGACACTAACAAGCCTAAATCGTCGAATGACAAAACAACACTCTACCCCTACTTATAACTTTCTGGCCTAAAACGCGACATTCACTCCTTTTTATCTAGAGTCACGTCCTTGATAATTTGAAGTCACGTCATGTCCTATGTCTGATTACCTCTCTCCCATATTTTTTAGCCTACCTCTATCTCTTTACGTAGCCCCTACAACTAGCTTCTCGCACCTTCCTCTCGTCTGATTTACCCTTCGTCGTCCTGATGGACTCACACTTATTTAGAATGATGATGAAGAATGAAGAATGATATATATTTTTTAAATATTTCCTATCAAACCACCACCCCTTAGTTTAATACGTAATAATAAATACACCAAAGTCATATTACTATTGGTTTTCATCAAGATTTGTTTATACCGGAGAAATTCTAGGCTTGGGCCAAGGCCCATTCTGAAAATTGTATTATGATTTGAATGTTATACATGAGAATTGCTTTGAGTTGGAATGAGAGTCAAATCGGACAGGTCATGATCCAACTCGATTTTTTAGTTCATTTGAGCCCAAAATAAATTTGAATGGGTTATAACCCAACCTGAGTTTTAGCTCAAACTCATTTTATTTTCTTCGATTTCAGTTCAACCAGCCTATGTGGAATTTCTAATGAGATGATCCCTTAACTTTATGGAATTTTTTGAAAACTATATATATTTTACTGCTATATTTTTAAAATGAAATAGTAATTTTACTTTTACTAAATAAGTTACTTTCTCAGTCTCAATTTATGTGGCATATTTATTTTTTATGTTTTGATCAACAAGAAAATATCAACTTTATTATAGCTAATTAAAAATTATTTTAGTATAATTTTTTTCTACTCCTAATAAAAATGAATACAAATATCTAATGTTTTATTTATATATATATATATATATTTTTTAAATAAATTTCTTTCTTAAAAAATTTCATAGATCCAAGACAAATTTGAATTTGGATAAATCCTACCCCAAGCCCAACTAAGAACTAACCCTTAACCCACTCGATCCAAACCCAATAACCCATCAATTTTGAAAAGCTCAATTGGATTGTTGGATCTTCTTAATGGCCCAAGAATATAGATGTTATTTTGGAACCATCATTTAAACTATATTCGTATTGCGTAAAAAATGAAAATTTATCCACGTTAGAAAAATTCAGACATATGGTGTCTAAAATTTTCATATGATTGAAGTCCATACACATATATATGACTAAAGTCGATCATTTTTTTACTGAACTTTCAGGTCACACAAGCTTCGGTTGTTTTTTTCAAGACATTCATGCACATATGACTAAAGTTCAACAATTCACGTGATTCATAAACTTTTGCTTATTGTTTACTCAAAAATCTCATAGTAAGATTATCTTATATTGGTGGATGCTAGTACATTGCATTCATGCCACAATACATAATGATTAGTCAAGAGAAATGAAAATAGAAACAAATTTCATAGGGGAATCAAATAATCAATTGGTTATTGGGTTTGTTTGGAGAACACCCCATATTCTTTAATGGACCCCCAAAATATTTAATGTTTATAATGGGACCATCCACAAAATCCAGATGAAAATGAAAGCTCAAAAAGCAAAATAATTCTCGACTACTTTAAATATATAATAAAATAAATGATAGCATGCATGAGTCACTCTCAATGAATTTAGAAATTATTATATAGAGATATTCAAGTTTATGTCAGAATATTATATTTGGGTTTTGTAATTCGAAATTAAGAAATTTCTTATTAACCACATTTTTGTCACTTTACAAGAATTCTTTAGTATGTCAAGGAATTCAACATTATGTATTAAATAAACAAATTTATATTTTCAACCTACTTGTGCAAGATATATAGTTTTTCAACGAAGATTGAACTCCTTAATTTTATTTGCCCAATTCTTCCATGTTGGTCGTTGCACTAAAAACTTAAAAGTATGATTTACTGGTCAATGAAAATCATATAGGATCAGGATTCACATTTCAGAAAAGATATAAAATATTAGGTGATTTTTCCTATCTGCACATTCATTTGTGTACAAAGTTACTTGATACATGTGTTTATAACAATAACAAAGTCAAAAAATTTCATTATTTACTATATGTACGTAAAAAAAAAAAAACTTAGACCTTACTCATATATATGGTATAACTTTTCAATAAAAGATCGATGTTCTTGTTCAAATGAACCCCCCTTTTACTACCTCAGCCCTCTAGTTTAGTCTCTCTACTCCCACCCAACTGGTGCTCTCAGATAATAAATAGATATTCGTTGAAATAGTCGAAATGCATAGACTATAGTGTAAACACTATATTTTTTATAAATAAACAAATGACTCATGAGTCTAAAAAGGAAGGGAAAAAATACCTATAGTACTACATTTTATTTGTGGTTTGGTAAATGGTGCATCTTCCTCCCAGTCTCCCATGTGAGGGTTTAAATGTTTTAAAAAAAATTTTATAATAAGAAAAATAGGAATTAAAAAATAAATATAAAAAATAAAAACAAAAATTCCCGTTTAATACGGACTCCTAACATGCTTCCATGCTATTTTTAATTTTTCTCTCTCTCAATGATAAAAGAATCAAAATAGCCCATATCTTTTTT
>JAJOOR010003791.1:0-48328 GCA_036250505.1 Solanum acaule | reverse complement strand
GAGATCTGGGAGAGGGGAGAGAGGGGAACAAAAATATATGTATATATACAATTTTCTCTCGCTTTATACAAACACAAACGCATTTTATACAATTTGCGATTTTTGTATAAAGTGAGAGAGGCGAGTGAGAGAGCGAGATCTGGGAGAGTGGCGAGCGAGATCTGGGAGAGGGGAGAGAGGGGAACTAAAATATATGTATATATACAATTTTCTCTCGCTTTATACAAACACAAACGCACTTTATACACTTGCGTTTGTATAAAAAACGAGAGAGGCGAGAGAGAGAACGAGAGTGGTGAGCGAGATTCACCAGGAGAGAGGTTAAATAGCAATAGTTTGCTATGGGGTACAATTAAATCAAACTATATTTATAGCATTTAATTTGAATTAATAGTTTGCTATTATATACAATTTTCCCTATTTTGGTATTACTTGTTAGTACTTAGGACTGGTGGAAGAATTGAGGTCTAAGCCCAAAAGAAAACATTTTTTTTATGTTAGACTAGGATAGATACCAGTGATTTAAATGGGTCAAAGGCCCAAAACAAAATTAGGCCTAAGTGCTGGTCCAGGAGAACAAAAAATCAGACTTGGGTCCAACGCCCTCTCTTTCTTTATTTTATCCGTTTTCATATTTTATTTAATTGTTTATTTGCTAGTCAATTCTAAGGTTTTTCCTTAATTCAATTCCCCAAAAGATGAGTTAACCATAGTTGTTAAAATCAAACAAGTGTATTTTATTTTACTTGACTTTAAAACATGTAGTATTTTCTACTTAATAACATCCTTATTTCCTTTCCCCTAAGAAAAAAATGAGTTCAAAAGTTGTTTACTTTCTCTGAATATTCAAGTATGCGTACTTTCTTAAAATCGTTTAATCAATTAGTTAATTACCGGATAACCGCATGTTAGAGGGCATATCGGGTGCTTTCAAATCCTTCCCGAAATGCTAATATGAACCCCGAGCCCCCTTTAATATTTTCATTAGATTTCTGTTTTAATCTTTTGAAAAAAATAGTTTTCTTAATTTTCACTTTAAAAATTAAGTGGCGACTCCTAAAACATCGTTTCTTTTTAAATAAAACAAAGCTTTGTAGGAAATAAATTAACTTTCTAAAAAGAGTTATAACATCGATTATACATTTTTAGATTTATTAAGAATCATAAAATAAAAAATAAAAAATTGCACGCTGAAATCTTAACCATTCGATCTCAAATCCCATTCAGACCATTAGATCTCAAATCCCATTCAGTGGAAATATGTCTCAAATTCATCTATTCATCAAAAATCTGAATTTCATAAGTGGTAAATACTAAATAATAGAATATGAAATAACTCTCTTTGATAAATCACAAATCTCAAGCTTTATTATCCTCTTTCAAGATAATAGAGTAAACTTCAGCAACATCTTTATGCATCCAAAATTGAGGAAACTATATCCTAGAATGTGCTTCAAAAATAGGAAAGCACACTACTCTTAAGTCGATTGGAATCCAATTAAACGATGGATTAATAGAATATTATATATATATCCTCCTTTCAAAATAAGAACACAACTTTTATCTAAAATATGATTCCATTACAAAACTTAATTTGTCATAAAAGATATAAAGAAAATAAAAAACTAAGCTTAAACTCTAATTATTATTTTTTCTGTTGAAGTAATCAACATGATCTGATGGTTTCACGGTCATAGGGATGAATTGTGCCCCAGTACTCCTCCGAGTTTTTTCACCAAAGGTGAGTGCGCTTGGGACATCTATTGTGCCTATATAGGAGAACTTTCGTTCGAACGCAGGATTAGTTTGCGAAAGATTTGACTAGGTGAATTTCAATGAAATTTATTGCTTAAAGTAAAACCCTAATAAAATCTTAAACATATTCAATAAAACTAGCTTATGTGTGCGTCACACGTGCATCTCGTGTGCATTTGGAGTGCATCTATTCTCAATAATTTTTATCTTAAAAAATCACATATATATTGAATGAAATTAATTAGTGGCTTAAAGTCAAACATTAATAAAAAGTTTTAAGAATATTCAATAAAACATTAATAAAGAGTTTTAAGACATCTTATTGTGCCAAAGACATAAAGCAATAGAAGAATTTCTTTCCAAAGGTAGGATTAATTTGCGAAATTAAGGATATTGGAGAAATGTCAAGGCCCATTATGTCGTTTATCATTTGGTTTAGTTTTGTCAAATTTGAATCTATGAGTACATCCAAAGCAAATATACGTAAAAGAAATTTCCTGAACTCCTTGTGAAGAATAGAAAGTATACATTTCCATAGCTAAATCACCATACAAGTAACTTTGATCAAAAGAACTCATAACATAGGTACATTGGCTTTCCTGACATTTATTTTGCAAGCATTTAGGATAGTCACAAGGCAGTGCCTTATAGGTAGAGGAGTTTAAAGAGTTAAATATAGGGAGATGTTGGGAGTAGCATTGGACACATGACTCACATTGTATCTCGTTGATGCAACTTCCAGAATCAGACATAGCGAGTTGAAATTTTGGTGGGGTTCCAACTGAAAAGTTTATTAAGTAACTGCCAAGAAGATCCAAAACCAACTTAACGGAAAGGGAAGCAATAGAACTCTTAGAAGTAGGTTGAATAACCTTAATACTAAATCCACCAAAATTTTCTCCCGCTTTTGATAAAAGTGAGGTTTGGGTGAGAGTGATTGCTAAGGAAAAAGCAATCAAGAGAGTGAACGAGAAGATGGCCATGTTCACAAAGCTAAGCATTATATCCTTGTTCTTATAATTCTGCAAACAATTAAACATGATATATTCAATCAAACTAGTTTTTGTGTGCATTGTATGTGCATTACACGTACATCTTTAGTCAATTTATAATTTTATTTCTAAAAATCACATATATAGTGAAATTAAAAATTATATAAATGAAATAATAACTTTCGAACCCTAAAAAATTGCTAGGCCTAAAGCAAGTGTATCATTATTCTTATTCAACTTCTTGGAAAGGACCAAACTCTTCCTACACCTATTAGTGGGAGCAACCATCCAACTTCTTCTCAATCATCACGGGTGAACAATGTTTGGATAAGAATAAAAACAAGGATATAATGCCATATATATAAACATTTTGTTTGATTAAATCCTTATTTTATTCAAAATGCTAAGCATTATATCCTTAATTTTAATGATTATGTTTGTAAATAAGAATAAGGATATAATCATAACAAAGTGTGCTTATATATATAGGAGGATCTTATATATATGACAGACATTAATTAAGCTGACTTTGAGTGGATCATGATAATTTATAAAAATGAACGGTGTCATACATAATTCATATTTCCCTCTCGAGAAATAGTTGGAGAATTACAAAAAAAAGTCAAATATTTTACCACCAACCGATATCCCTATGAGAGTTAAGAGGTAGAAAGATTGCAACTAATCGAGCTAATAGGGGTGAATAGTTCCCAGTACTGTCCTAAGTATTTTCACCAAATGTGAGTGTGCTTGAGACATCTTATTGTGCCAAAGGCACAAAGCAATAGATGAATTTTTGGTAGGACTCATTTGCGAAACTAAGGATGCCAAAGAAATGTCAAGGCCCATTATGTCGTTTATTTTTTGGTTAGTATCGTCAAATTTTAATCTATGAGTCCATTCAAAGAAAATATCTGAAAAAGAAATTTCATGAACTCCTTGTGAAGAGTAGAAAATATACATTTCCATAGCTAAATCACCATACGAGTAACTTTGATCAAAAGAACTCATGACATAGGTACATTGGCTTCTGTGACATTTATTTTACAAGCATTTAGGAGTGACATAAGGTAGTGCCTTATAGGTAGAAGAGTTTAAAGAGTTAAATATAGGGAGATGTTGGGAGTAGCACTAGACACATGGCTCGCATTGTATGCTGTTGATGTAACTTCCGGAATCAGACATAGCAACTTTAAACTTTGGTAGGGTTCCAACTGAAAAATTTATTAGGTAACTGACAAGAAGATCCAGAACCAACCCAGTGGAAAGGGAAGCAATAGAACTCTTAGAAGTAAGGTGGATCAGCTCAATACTAAATTCACCAGACTTTTCTTCCGCTTTCAATAAAAATGGGGTTTGGGTGAAGGTGATTGCTAAGGAAAAAATAATCAAGAGAGAGAACGAGAAGATGATCATGTTTAATTGTTTAATTGCTAAGGAAAAATCAATCAAAAGATTTCAGACCAACAAAGACCCATTTGTTGCACTGATCATCAACATAAGCAAAACCTTCACAAGAAAGGTGGCCCAAGGGAAGTGACGATGAAGATGATATTCATTGTGAATTATGTAGATGTGATTTAGAAATAGATTATTTTGCGGTATACACATGTTGTTGGACAATGAGCCTATTCCATTAGTTCTGTTATGTAGTTAAATTTTGTAGAACTGGATTTAGATGTAGTTAAATTTTTGACGATGAAGTTTGTTTGTTTTGCTTGGAATATTAATCTATGTATATCCCTATATTCTGTTGTTCTGTTATTTTTTTTTCTATTCCATCAGTTATGTTATTTTTCCCTATTATATAGTTATTTGACATCTGTGGCAACATGTGTATATTCTATTGGTCCATATGCTCACAAAAGTGACAAAAGTCTCAACATATTGCTCAATGTGTTAGTTCATATGCTTAATTTTGAAACATGTGACTTACATGTTGCAACATATGGTCTGACGTAACATTTTTAATTATTCAATTACTTAATTTATCAATTACTATATCCTTGTTCTTATTCTTCTCCAAACAATTAAACATGATATATTCAATCAAACTAGTTTTTGTGTGCGTTGTCTGTACATATCATGTGCATTATGTGCATTACACGTGCATCTTTAGTCAATTAATAATTTTATTTCTAAAAATCACATACATATTGAAAATAAAAAATTATATAAATGAAATAATAACTTTCGAGGCCTAAAAAATTGCTAGGCCTAAAGCAAGTGCGTCACTTGCTTGGAAGTTAATTTGAGTCAGTCATGGTAAGCATGCCAGAGAAATGCCAATACCTATTATGTTGGATAACATTGGTATATCGGCTTTCCTAACAATTATTTTGGAAGCAGTTATTAGAGTCACACGACAATGTCTTCTAGGTGGAAAAAATTAAAAGGTTGAATATGGAGATATCTTGTGAGTAGTACTAAACACATGACTGACAATGTATTCGGTTAATATGACTTCCAGTCATTGCAAGTTAGAATATTAATGGAGCAAACACCAAAAAAATTTATCTAACAACCAAGAGAGTCATGGATCAACTCAGTGGAAAGTGAACCGAGAGACCTCTTAGAAGGAGGGTGGATCAACTCAATATTAAATTCACTAGGCTTTGTTAAGATCGATTTGTTTCAGCTATCAGTAGAAGTGATGTTTGGGTGAGAGTGATTGTTAAGGAAAAAAAACAATCAAGAGAGTGGAAAAGAAGATGATCAAGATGATGGGATTTCTAAAAAGTTGTTTAATTGTTTGGACAAAAATCCGAATGAGGATATTGTCCATGAACAAGTGTAGGACAAAAAAAGAAGAAGATATTGTCTAGATAGAACAAGTGCTTATATATATCAAAAGTAGTAAATAATACACCATTATGCATTTACCAAATCTAAAATTGGAATATGTACAAAAAAATTTAGTTAAAACCAATACATTACGACTTAATACAAAGTGAATGTTAGAAAAACTATTTCCAAAATAAAAATTTCAGAAGTAGTAAATAATGAAAAAGAAAATAACTACTCCTTTAACAAATATATCACAAATATTATAGAAAAAGAGATGATGGAAAATATTATATGTATATTACCAACTTCAAGTAGTAGTGTGAATCAAAAGAAAGAAAAGATTCTCAATTACATAATTTTCTTCCTTAATTAAATTTCATTTTTAGCAAATTTTGTATTTAATAAGGGAAAAACCTCAAATATGTCATTGAATTTTAAGAAAATGCTTATTTATGTCATTTGTTAAAAGTTTGTCTTATTTATGTCATTTTCATTTAAGAAAAAGCTCATTCATGTCATTATTTGTTAACTGAAATGACATAGATGAAGCAAACTTTTTACCGATGATATATATGAGCCAAATCTTTAACAAATGATATAAATGAATATTCTCAAAATCTGATGGCATACAATTTTTTTTTAAAAAAAAAAACAGAAATCTCAATTGAAATAAAAAAAAATAGGCAACTATTATACCCATATCACTAACTTTTTGGACATAAAATTATATTCATGTTCCAAAGTCCAAACTGGATCATCATCATCATCATTGTTGCATTTTAAATAGCAATGGTGGAAAATTGTTTAAAATATTGGTATATATATTAAATTTGTAGACAACGGAATATAAATAAGAGCATAAAATAAAATTAATTATTAAATAAAAATCATATATCATATATATATATAAAAGAGAACCCTAGGCCCGCCTACGTGGCGCCATCACAAACCAAGATTCTCTTTTAATTTATTTAATTCCAAAACTAGCCTTCCTCTTTCATGAAAAGTTGTGACTTTTATGAAAAATTGTGACTTTTATGAAAAATTGTGACTATTATGAAGAGTTTCGACTTTTATGAAAAGTTTTGACTTTTATGAAAAGTTGTGACTTTTATGAAAAGTTTTGACTTTTATGAAAAGTTGTGACTTTTATGAAAAGTTGTGCCTGTAACACCCCAGATTCGTGAAGGAAAAATTTGCAGAATTTTCAATTTGGCAGGTGCCCAATCCGCATCAGGGTTTTAGTTAGTCATTTAAAACCTTAGAAACCTAACTAGAACTTACCTAAGTCATTTAATTAACTAAAATAAAAGAAAAGAAGAGAGTAGAGAGAAGAGCGGTCGTAACCCTAGCTAAACCCTTGCCGCCGCTAGAAAATGCTAGAAAGTCAACGAAAAAGTCAAGTCCAGCCCTAGTTGATAGTTTTTCGTGGAGATTTTGTCACCAGGTATGTTGGATTTCATTAATGGGTCCCTTTCGCCCGTTAGATCCCTAGAATTCAGACGATTCTTGATTCCATGCTATGAACGAAATTAGAGTTCTTGAACGTTTCTTGATTTTGGGTTTTAAATGTTAGAATGATCCAAATATTGATCGTTTTTCAATGATTATGAATGAACCCTGGTAGTTTCTAAGGTTACAACCGATTTTCATGAATAGACTGTTTTAAAAACGTTCCGATTTAGAAATCACGTTTTTGACTATATGTTCTAACGTCCAAACAACATGTCACGTTTTAGCTATGTTTTAATGTTCCAAATCAGCATGTCCCGTCTTCTTCAGATTATCGTATGAATGTCAGAACCCTAGCTATGTATTTCTTTAGTTCTTGAATTACATGTGTTAGGTCAGACTTTATCATAAATAAGTTATACTTGCTTCAATATTATGCATTAATGTCAGTTTAAATTGTTGCATTCAGTTTGCATGTCTAGTTTTGAGCTATCCAGAACAATTACAGAAAATCAGTCATAATCAGTTTACTACTAAATTCATTGGGACTAGCATAATATCGAGTTGGACTGGGGTTTAGCGTACCCAAATAGTCCCAGAACTACTAGCCAAGTAGGTTGTAAGTCCCTTCCATGGGCAACATATTAGTGATCACGCCAGCATGCCTTTATACCTCTGATAGGGTATATTGGGTCCTTTCGATGGGGCGTATACATCGGACTCCACATTCAGCTAGTGTGGTTTTATTATCGGTGATCAGTAGCTCCCACAAATCAGTCAGACTCCATTTGCATTGACTATGTTTAGTATTCAGTTTCAACATGTCATAGTTGGTCATTGCATACAGATCAGTCATGTTTAGTATTTTTTGGCATTCTATCATATCCATATATATGTCATTGTTTTTTGCTTGGTCGGTTATATATCTATTTCAGCGATACTCCATCCTCATGCTTGGTACCTTTCAATACTGACACATATTTTACGCTACATCTTCTTGTGATGTAGGTTCAGACTTTTAGCATCCAGGTTGCACTTGGATCGTTTTCTGATTTTTAGCTCAGTAGATTAGTAGTGGTGAGTCCTCATCCTTCGAGGACCAGAGCCATGATATCCTTACTGCTTTCAGTTTTTAGTTTCAGTTTTACTAGATCTAGTTGGGGCATATCCCAACATTTCTAGTCAGTTTAGAGGCTTACTTTCAGACATAGTTAGTTTCAACCTAGTATGAGTTAATATCTTTTGTATTAAACTCTCTCAATTATAATGTATGGGTATTCCCCATCTTTTCTTTATTTATGATTTTAGCTTCCGCATCAGTTCTTTTTATTCATGTTAATTATAGTATGCTCAGATTATGCCAACAGGGTTAGCTTGGGATCACTTGTGGTCCTAGGTCTCGTGTCCGCGTCTCGAGGGTAGCTCGGGGCTTGACAAACTTGGTATCAAAGCCGTAGGTTTAAGTGTCCTAGGATTTCTGAAAACCCGCACTAAGTAGAGTCATTTTCATGGGTGTGAAGTGCACCACATCTAATGAGCAGAAGGCTACAAAGTGTTTTAGGAAAATCTTCACTTTTTTGTTACTCTTATCGTGCGTAAGGTATGATCTAATTCCATTCTAACACGATGTTCTACGTTTCAGTGATTATGCCTCCTCGTAGAGTTAACGCTAGGAGAGCTAATGCCAGAAACGCGAACGCAGCTCCTCCAGTCCCAGATTAGGAAGTTTCAAATGCAGAGTTCAGGAATGTCATTCAGATGGTGGCTCAGAGCATGGCCAATCAGAACAACCAGCGGGTTCAAGCTCTTGTGAATGCTAATGTTGGGTCAGCCGCAGCTAGGGTGAAGGACTTTGTTAGAATGAACCCTCCAGAATTCTTAGGGTCGCAAGTTGGAGAAGATCCCCAAAACTTCACTGACGAGGTCAAGAAGATCTTTGAAGTGATGCAGGTAACTGGGAATGATCGGGTTGAGCTAGTTTCTTACCAACTTAAGGATGTGGCTCGTATCTGGTATACTCAGTGGAAGGATAGTAAGGGTACGAATGCAGCTCATATTACTTGGGATTACTTTAGTGAGACTTTTCTGGACAGGTTCTTCCCTATTGAGTTGAGAGAGGCAAGGTCCCAAGAGTTTATGAATTTAAGGCAGGGTAATATGATTGTTTAGGAGTATGGGCTCAAGTTCAACCAACTCTCCAGGTATGCTCCTCACATGGTTGCTGATTCTTGGGCACAGATGAACAAGTTCTTGTATGGAGTGTCAGACTTGGTTAAGACAGAGTGCAGAAATGCTATGTTGTTGGGAAATATGAACATCTCTAGGCTCATGACTCATGCTCAACAGGTTGAGGGTGATAAGCTTAGGGAACAGGTCAAGGAGAACAAGAAGGCTAGAACATGCAACTATGACTACTCTCAACAGAAATCGAGTGGTGGTAATCGCTCGCAACAAAAAATTTCAACGCCTTCATCAGCTAGTGTTCCATCTCCCAGGTTCCATAATGATCAGAAGGGTAGGCCGTCAGGCTCTAAGTCTCAGGATGGTGTTTCAGGTACCAAATCATACCTTACTTGCCCTAAGTATGGTAAGAACCATCCGGGCGAGTGTCTTGCTGGGAAAGAAGGATGATTTGGGTGTGGTCAGTCGGGTCACAAGTTGAAAGATTGTCCTTTTAGACAGGGTCAGAGATGAAATAATAGAGCTCAGTCTACTACAGCAGCACCAGCAGGTTGCCCGACTCAGCAGGGTAACTTTTCTAGTACAGGTGGCAGACAATGCCAAAATAGGTTTTATGCTCTTCAGGCTCGACAGGATCAGGAAGGTTCTCCTGATATGGTCATTGGTACGTTACGAGTCTTTGATCTTGATATTTATGCATTGTTAGATCCAGGGGCTACTTTGTCTTTTGCAACTCCTTTCATAGCAGTCCAGTTTAGTGTTAGTACAGAAACTCTCTCAGAACCTTTCCCAGTCTCTACTCCAATTGGTGAACCAGTTATAGCTAGACGGGTATACAAAAATTGTCCTGTCACAGTCTCTCAGAAAATCACCTCAGCAGATCTTGTAGAGTTAGAAATGGTAGACTTCGATGTCATTCTAGGCATGGATTGGTTACATTCATGTTATGCCTCAGTTGACTATGGAACTAGGATTGTTCGCTTTCAGTTTCCAGACGAACCAATCCTAGAATGGAAGGGTAGTAGCTTAGCTCCTAGGGGTCGATTCATTTCTTACCTTAAGACCAGAAAGATTATCTCTATCATCTAGTTCGGGTGAAGGACTCTAGTTCTAAAACCCCAACTCTTGAGTCAGTTCCAGTGGTTAATGAGTTTCCAGAAGTGTTTCCAGAAGATCTTCTCGAAGGTCCTCCTGATAGGGAAATCAACTTTGGAATTGATCTACTTCCAGATACCCAGCCTATTTCTATCCCTCCTTACAGAATGGCTCCAGCTGAGCTTAAGGAATTGACAGAGCAGTTGAAAGACCTTCTAGATAAGGGCTTCATCAGACCTAGTATTTCTCCATGGGGTGCACCAGTGTTGTTCGTAAAGAATAAAGATGGTTCTCTCAGAATGTGCATTGACTATAAACAGTTGAACAAGGTCACAATTAAGAATAAGTATCCCATTCCTAGGATTGATGGCTTGTTTGACCAACTTCAGGGTGCTAGTCATTTCTCAAAAATAGACCTTAGATCGAGTTATCATCAGCTTAAAGTCAGAGATAGTGACATTCCAAAGACAGCCTTCAGAACTCGGTATGGTCATTATGAATTTGTAGTCATGTCATTTGGACTAACTAATGCTCATGCAACTTTCATAGATTTGATTAACAGAGTGTTCAAGCAGTATTTGGACTTGTTTGGTATCGTCTTTATTGATGATATCCTCATTTACTCTAGAAGTGAGGAAGAACATGCAAGTCACTTGAGAGTGGTTCTGCAAACTCTCAAAGATCACCAGTTATTTGTGAAATTTAACAAGTGTGAGTTTTGGTTACAAACAGTTGCTTTCCTTGGGCATATTGTGTCTAGTGAAGGGATTCGAGTAGATTCCCAGAAGATAGAAGCAGTGAAATAATGGCCCAGACCTACCTCAACTACATATATCAGGAGTTTCTTAGGTTTAGCAGGTTATTACAGATGGTTTGTGGAAGGATTCTCATCCATAGCCTCACCATTGACTAAGTTAACTCAGAAAAAGGTTAAGTTCCAGTAGTCAGATGATTATGAGAAAAGCTTTGCAGAACTCAAAACTAGGTTGACTACAACTCCTGTCTTGACTCTACCAGAGGGTTCAGATTGTTATGTGATTTATTGTGATGCGTCCAGAGTCGGCGTAGGTTGTGTGTTGATGCAGCGAGATAATGTTATAGCTTATGCTTCCAGGCAATTTAAGGTGCATAAGAAGAACTACCCAACTCATGACCTTGAGCTAGAAGCAGTGGTGTTTGCACTTAAGATTCGGAGACATTATTTATATGGTGTTCATATAGATATGTTCACAGACCATAAGAGCCTTCAGTATGTGTTCACCCAGAAAGAGTTGAATCTTTGCCAGAGAAGATGGCTAGAGTTCCTCAAGGATCATGATATGAGTGTGCATTACCATCCTGGTAAGGCAAATGTAGTAGCAGATTCTCTTAGCAGACTATTTATGGGTAATGTAGCACATGTTGAAGAAGAGAAGAAAAAATTAGCAAAGGATGTTCACAGACTTGCTCGCTTAGGAGTTCGTCTTATGAGCATATCAGATGGTGGTGTAACAGTTCAGAATGGGGCAGAATCTTCTTTGATAGTAAGAGTTAAGGAAAAGCAAGACATTGATCCAATATTGCTAGAGCTAAAGGGTGCGGTCCAGAAGCAGACAGTGGAGATATTCTCCCAAGGGGGAGATAGTGTGCTTCGCTATCAGGGTCGATTATGTGTTCCTGATGTGGGTGAGTTGAGACAGCATATCCTTGCAGAAGCCTATAATTCCAGATATTCTATTCATCCAGGTGCCACTAAGATGTACCGCGATCTGCGGGAAGTCTACTGGTGGAATGGTATGAAAATAGATATAACAGATTTTGTGGCTAAGTGCCTCAATTGCCAGCAAGTCAAGGTAGAACATCAGAGACCGGGAGGTATAACTTAAGAGATTGATATTCCTACTTGGAAGTGGGAAGTGATCAACATAGATTTCATCATAGGGTTACCTCATACTCGCTGACAGCATGTCTCCATTTGGGTGATTGTTGATAGAGTTACTAAGTCTTCTTGCTTTTTGGCGGTTAAGACTACATTTTCAGCAGAGGATTATGCCAAGCTTTACATTAATGAGATTGTGAGGTTGCATGGAGTTCATTTGTCTATTATCTCAGATAGAGGTCCTCAGTTTACCTCTAATTTCTGGAAGTCATTTCAGAAAGGTCTTGGTACTCAGGTTAACCATAGCACAACATTTCATCCGTAGACAAATGGACAGGCAGAGCGTACTATTCAGACCTTAGAGGACATGTTGAGAGCTTGTGTGATCGACTTCAAGGGTAGTTGGGATAACCACATTCCTCTTATAGAGTTCACCTACAACAATAGTTACCATTCCAGCATTCAGATGGCCCCTTATGAGGCATTGCATGGGCGTAGATGTAGATCTCATGTTGGCTGGTTTGAAGTAAGTGAAGCAACATTGATAGGGCCAAATTCAGTCCTCTATGCTATGGAGAAAGTGCAACTCATCAGAGATAGACTTAAGACAGCCCAGAGTCACCAGAAGTCTTATGCAGATGTGAGAAGAAGGGAATTAGAGTTCTAAGTTGATGATTGGGTTTTTCTGAAAGTGTCACCTATGAAAAGGGTGATGAGATTTGGCAAGAAAGGGAAGCTCAGTCCTAGATATGTAGGCCCTTACAAGATTTTGAAAAGAATTGGAAAAGTGGCTTACAAGTTAGAGTTGCCAGCAGATTTAGCAGCAGTGCATCCAGTCTTTCACATCTCACTTTTGAAGAAGTGTGTGGGGGATCCAGCATCCGTGGTTCCATTAGAGAGCGTGGCGGTGAAAAATAGCATTTCTTATGAGGATGTACCAGTAGAGATTCTTGATCGTCAAGTTAGAAGATTGAGAAACAAGGAAGTCGCTTCAGTCAAGGTTTGGTAGAGGAGTCAGTCCGTAGAGGGAGCTACTTGGGAAGCAGAAGTAGCCATAAAGTCCAAGTATCCTCACCTCTTTCCTTCCGATCCTACTCCAGCTTGAGGTAATAGTTCCTCTTCAGTTTTTTTTGTCGGTCATGCATCAGCTCAGTCTTAGAATCATGTTCCTTTAGTTGTACTTGCTTTTTCAGCGTATTTGCATGTGCTTGGAACTCAGTTCAGTTAGAAATTCAGTCTCAGTGTTTAGTGGTAAGGATTGCAGCCCTCTCCCTCAATTTTCAGCTAGTTTAGTCTGCATTCAAGGACGAATGTTTCCAAGGGGGAGATAATGTAACACCCCAGATTCGTGAAGGAAAAATTTGCAGAATTTTCAATTTGGCAGGTGCCCAATCCGCATCAGGATTTGAACAACTTTTAAGTCAAGGGTGTTTTTGTCTTTTCTCACTCTTCTTTTAATTCCTAAATTAAAAGGGTTTTAGTTAGTCATTTAAAATACTAGAAACCTAACTAGAACTTACCTAAGTCATTTAAATAACTAAAACAAAAGAAAAGAAGAGAGTAGAGAGAGGGGCGACCGAAACCCTAGCTAAACCCTAACCGCCGCTGGAAAACGCTAGAAAGTCGTCGAAAAAGTCAAGTTCAGCCCTAGTTGATAGTTTTTCGTGGAGATTTCGTCACCAGGTATGTTGGAATTCATTAATGGGTCCCTTTCACCCGTTAGATCCCTAGAATTCAGACGATTCTTGATTCCATGCTATGAACGAAATTAGAGTTCTTGAACGTTTCTTGATTTTGGGTTTTAAATGTTAGAATGATCCAAATATTGATCGTTTTTCAATGATTATGAATGAACCCTGGTAGTTTCTAAAGTTACAGCCAATTTTCATGAAGAGACTGTTTTAACAATGTTTCGATTTAGAAATCACGTTTTTAACTATATGTTCTAACGTCCAAACAACATGTCACGTTTTAGCTATGTTTTAATGTTCCAAATCAGCATGTCCCGTCTTCTTCAGATTATCGTATGAATGTCAGAACCCTAACTATGTATTTCTTTAGTTCTTGAATTACATGTGTTAGGTCAGACTTTATCAGAAATAAGTTATACATGCCTCACTATTATGCATCAATGTCAGTTTAAATTATTGCGTTCAGTTTGCATGTCTAGTTTTGAGCTATCCAGAACAATTACAGAAAATCAGTCATAATCAATTTAATACTAAATTCATTAGGACTAGCATAATACCGAGTTGGACTGGGGTTTAGCGTACCCAAATAGTCCCAAAACTACTAGCCAAGCAGGGTATATTGGGTCCTCTCGATAGGGCGTATACATCGGACTCCACATTCAGCTAGTGTGGTTTTATTATCGGTGATTAGTAGCTCCCACAAATCAGTCAGACTCCATTTGCATTGACTATGTTTAGTATTCAGTTTCAGCATGTCATAGTTGGTCATTGCATACAGATCAGTCATGTTTAGTATTTTTCGGCATTCTATCATACCCATATATATGTCATTGCTTTTTGCTTGGTCAGTTATATATCTATTTCAGCGATACTCCATCATCATGCTTGGTACCTTTCAGTACTGACGCATATTTTGCGCTACATCTTCTTGTGATGTAGGTTCAGACTTTCAGCATCCAGGTTGCACTTGGATCGTTTTCCGATTTTTAGCTCAGTAGATTAGTAGTGGTGAGTCATTATCCTCCGAGGACTAGAGACATGATATCTTTACTGCTTTCAGTTTTTAGTTTCAGTTTTGCTAGATCTAGTTGGGGCATGTCCTAACATTTCTAGTCAGTTTAGAAGCTTACTTTCAGACATAGTTAGTTTCAGCCTAGTATGAGTTAATATCTTTTGTATTAAACTCTCTCAATTATAATATATGGGTATTCCCCATCTTTTCTTTATTTATGATTTTAGCTTCCGCATCAGTTCTTTTTATTCATGTTAATTATAGTATGCTCAGATTATGCCAGCAGGGTTAGCTTGGGATCACTTGTGGTCCTAGGTCCCGTGTCCGCGTCTCGAGGGTAGCTCGGGGCGTGACACCTTTCCGAAGGGTTGTAACTTTACCAAAGAGTTGTGACCTTTCCGATAAGGCACAATAAACATTTGTTCATACCACCCTTTGTTGTTTATAAATAGAGGAATTTCCTCTCATTTTCAAACAACAAAAAATCTGAACTTCTTCTTCTTCTGCACAAAGACATATATAACTACACAATAAATTAATTGCTCATATTCAATATGAAGTATGGACAGATTTTCAAGTTTACTGCAAGTTGTTAATACTTTTCTTGAAGTAATAAATGTGTTTCCCGACACTGCAATTGGAATAGAAGTGTAGTTTCAAATTGAACTCCATCACTCTGGTATGTTGATTTTTTTTAAAAAAACAAACAAACTGAATAGTTTTGTGTAATATTTTTCCCTTTCAAGTATATATATAATAAGTTCAATTGTTATCCAATATGATAGATTCTCCCTTTAATTTTTCATCTTAATAATTACTTATGATACATTTAAATGGGGAACATTAAAATGATATATGTAAAACAAAAGGTAGGGCTGAACTTTCTACACGTTAGAAATAAAATATTTGTTCACTATTTTCAGCCTTTTAAAATTTAATTATCGCTTCACCAACAATTATTTATTTATTAGAAAATTTAATATCTCATGTTAATGTCCATTTGATTCCCCAAAAATATCAAATAGTAATCATTCTTGAGCAAAAGGATAAATTATAAAATCAAATTAAAGATGATTGATTGAAAGATAAATGATAAGATGTTATAATTATCATTTTCCTTTACATTATTAATGTTCGTTACTACGTAATTTTGTATGTAAGATACTATAGTGTTTTAGCTTTAATAATGGATAGATTTTAAATATTATTTTATAAATTATGTGATATTAAATTTCCACGTGAAGTGCGGACAATTTACCTAGTTGAGATATAATTTGACAATCGACCCTTTTCTCAAAAATTAAAAAAAAAGAAAATTATCAAGGGGTCAAGCCCTAAAAGAGAAAACCTCATGGGAAGAAAAGAAAAATTATACTGTAGTAACTTATAAAAACTTAGACCCAATTAAAGCCGCTCCATAGAGCATAAAATGTGAAACATTTTCAAGATTGAACCAAGAATTAGACAGTTCAGTTGCAGATACTTTTACAAGTAAGCCTAATTTCTCTCGATGTTATTTGCCTAATTTTTTTAATTTTTTCTGTTATTAAAACCCTTTAGGTTACTTGGCAGTGTATGGTGTTCTGTTTTTTTGAATTGGCAGTGGGTATATGTTCTTGTATTTGTATTTGGGCTGCTTTCTGTTGATATAGTAAATTAAGATGAGGAATGCCAAACACTGAGATTAAAGTGAAAAATGCCAAAAGGGTAAATTTTTGTGGATGGGAAGTGAAAATCTTTGCTTAAAGAAGTTAGTGGAAGGAGAGTGTGTGTTAGATGGTGTTGTAGACTTGTAGTTCTTGCATCTTCCAGCTTAAAAAGCTAAATTGTGTTCTTCATGCAATTCTCGCATAAAACATTAAGGGTGGGTGTGTTCGCTAGGGAGGATTGGTCAAACTTTCGGAAAAATATTTTCTTTAGGAAAATAAGTTGGGATAACAAGTTGTACAAGTCCTCGGCACCCTCCAACACACCTCATCTTCACCCTCACCCCGTCGCCTCCATCCCCACTTTTCATAGTATTTGTTTAGATTATACATAAATGATTTTTGGATAATATTTTTTGCATATGTACCAAACACAAGAAAATAAGTAAGAAACCCACTTATATTTGTGGAGAACATTTTCTAATAATACATTTTCCTTCATAACGAACACACCCTAAAACTAAAGTGGTTAATTCTTGCCGAATATTATGTTATTATCACATCAAACTTTTTTTTTTTTTTTCACCTGGGGCATTTCACTTTTTAGCTTATGTATAACTTTTTTGGCTTTTGGAATTGCTTCCAGCTCAAAATGGGCAGACTGAGGTGGACAGGAGTTTCCCCAAAATCTATCATTCAAACTGCTTTGGTAATATTATTGAAAACTGCTGCAATGTTGTTCAATTTACAAGTTATATTTCAGAGAAGTGGTAATATTGTCCCTAAACTCTTTTTCTCCATTTCCAGTCACAGCACTCAGTTTCTGCAAATTCAATGATCAATAAAGGGAATGTGTGTTCACATGTTTCAGAATATCTACCTACATTACTTAAAAATCGATGTAAGAGGCTTACCTTGAACTGTAACTTGTGAGATTGAACTCTTTTCTATGTATCAAACTCTGCAATTCTAAGGATTCTTTGCCATTACTCATGAGCTACTTGTCATTAATTGAGCTCAACTTTGTGCCCTTAGTTGTTAGTTAGGTTAATTGGGCATTGGTTATGGTGTGAGAAGGTACAAAATTTTAACTTTACCTTCATGAGTAGTGGTAACATAACGAGGTAATAATATCTCGGATTTGTTACCAGCTTCATTGATGTGGACAATTTTCAGAAAGGTCAGGATGGTCTAACTAATTTGTGTACATTAAACAGTCCTCCAAAAAGCAGTTTACCTAATTTGACACCAATTATAGAAGAGGTGGCAGATACTTGTTACAGAATAGGTGGAAAACGTATTGCTTAAAGCTTTTGTTTTATGGGCAAAGTTAGTGTAAGCAATTTCAGAGGGTGTATTAGGACCATATATTATCTCTGTCGCTTGAGAAGCAGGTGGAGGGGATAGATGCCAGAGTTGCATAGGGGTAAAATTGTTCTCCTAAGACTATAAAGCAAAATCATGTCACCAGCTGTCGTGGTAGGTGCATAGTCACCTAGACACAATAGAGGGATTGCACAACCTGCAATTATGGCTGATGCACTGGCTTAGTGCATAAATTTATAAAATCTCTAATTAATTATTAAAAAGAGTTCCATGCTAAGGATAAAACCATACACTGCATTAGTTAATGTATTTCCTCTGTTCAATTTTAAAAAATAACAGTTTCAAAAATTTACTTTCTCTGTTTTGTGATGTAATCATCTGTTTCTTTGCCTATCCAACTAGTCTCAATATAACCATACAATGTCTGTGTTGCATATTTTATTGGTAACCCCCCCCTAATTTCCTCTAAACCATGACTCCAAACCTAGTACTAGCTGGCAACATCAGATTTACTTGAACCTGAGGTGAATACTTAAATGCTAAAATATAGTTGTTAGTGCACTCAAGGGTGTGGTCAATCAAGTGGGAGGATAGCTATGAGGTTATAGGTTCAAATTAAAACACACTCGGTGATTTCTTCTCATATGCCTAAACCACCAAGAACTACGGATACTTGTTTCGATGGGAGGCAGTAGGTACCTGGCAGAATAGTTGAGGTGCGTGCAATGGCACGGACACCATTGTCATTGAAAATATGGTTGATAGTGAAAATCTGCATTTATGTATGTGCTGAATGTATGTTGAAACACTCGAACTTGACAGAAAATGTCATTACTCTAACATGAATTATGTTCAGCCAGTTGAAAAGCCAATCTATGATACCATGGTTTACTTTGCTTTGTATATCAGCTTTGTACAGTTGCAGTTTTATTGGTAAACCTAATTGTTCTTCGACTAGGAGATTTCCACCATCGAAGCATTTTTTCCATTCAACCGGTATTCCTCAATATCTAAAGACAGCTACTTTTGATTTGCGTGTTTCATCTTATTGATTTTCTCTATCATACGAACCGATTGCATCACTTAATTTTTCAGGAGCTTGTTATTGTGCAGAGCGAGATTACTATGAAATTCTAGGCGTATCTAGAGATTCTAGTCGAGATGAGATTAAGAAGGCTTTTCATGCGGTGAGGATATTATTCAATAGGCTTTTAAGTTTGAATAAGTGGTTTATTGATATGTTAATTTTCAGCTAAACTATGATGCCGTTTTCTATCTGGTGTTAAAAGCTTGTCACTGTCAATTTGGCACCACCTTTTGTTTGCATATGGATCTGTTTCCTTTTTGGTATTGAAATTTTACTAGTCATTTGTAGATTGTTCTCAATGAAGAGGATGGTTATTTAGTAGTTTGTTGTCAGTAGGATACATCAGAGTTTTCTTCTTATTCCCCTCCCCCCTCCCATATATGAAAAGGAATCTTCTTCTTTGTTTAGAGGTGATAATTCACATTGTGTTGGTGTTCTCAGACAAGTGATTCAACTTTTGCACTTCAAGAATTTATTTGCTTCATTTATATTAAGCATTATCTAGCTTAGATCTGTGGCTTTTTATCACTTTCTTCATTCCTTCTGTGCTATTTTTAACTGTCTAGTATTATGTTGACATCAAAACCTTTTGCAGCTTGCAAAAAAATACCACCCAGATGCCAATAAGAATAATCCATCTGCGAAGAGGAAATTTCAAGAGATAAGAGATGCATATGAGGTTTAAATATTTCTGTGCTCTCGAATAATAGTATCATGACCATGATTGAAGAATTGTTGCATTTCCTTGTACTACTTTCGTATGATTTTTTATGGATTGTAATCGTGAAAGGTGAATCCAGATTTTGCAAAACCCACAGAAGAGAGCACAATATGACATGGTAACATGTCTTTTCTCCTATGGGTTGTATTTTCAAGTTATGCTACATCATGATTCAATTTGATATACTACTATTGATGATTTTTTATTAATTCAGATGAAGGAGCAACCAAATAACACAGAAAATATAAATTATAATTATGGGAATGGCAATGATTTTAGATATACATATAGCACACAATTCTCTGATTCGTTTCAGAAAATATTTTCTGAGGTATATTTCTTCTCCACCCTTTTTTTTTTTTCTTTTGTGAAGTGCGGAGATGTATGGAATTTCGCTTAAATGTATATGCTTCAATATCTCTCAGATATTTGAAAATGAGGCTGAAAATCTGACGCAAGACATTCAGGTGGTGCCTTTTGTGATTATGTTCCATTTGAGATTTCCCGAGAAGATCAAGATGATTCTTAATGTATTGGGGTTGGTTTACTTTGGTCCTTGATATATGTGCCTTAACAGATATGGTCCTTAGAGTATAAGAAAAGTGAATCATTTAAGTCCTCTACACTAAAAACTAACTGATCCGTCAAATTTTCAGTTAAATTTAACCCTCGTGAGATTCTGACAAAAATCCACAACTTCTTGCATTCATTCTATGGCCACACGATTCCTTGGAATTCTCCAAACTCTAGTGAATTATATCACATGCAATTTCAGAACTTGGAGCCGGTGCCGGAGACCTTGATGTAGTAGCATTACTGATGATGGTGCCAGAGATGATCAGGAAAGAGATTTTTGGCGGAGGCGCTAGAGGAGAAGTCAGGGTAGATGAAGGTGAAGGACCGGAATCACTGATGGAGAAGCCACATCAGCACTGGATTCCGGTTCTGAACTTGGTGAATTTTCTATGGGTCTGTACTGTAGAGATGCATTGTTGTTCAGACAGAACTCCAAAGAAAAGCGTGAAAGAAATGTCGAATCCTTGCAATTGTTGATAATCTTTTGTCGGCTGTTATCATTAAAAAAATGCTAAATTAAAATAAATCAAACAATATACAATGTAAAAAAACAATTGCAGATCTAGAGATTTGTGAATTGAAGGAAAAAGAGAGGGGTTTGGGTAACTTACATGTTGGCTAAATTTGTTTCACTTCTTTGCTGTACTTCAGTATACTTTCAAATTTATGAAAGAAAGGATTCATCTTCTTGTGATTTTATTGCTAGCAGGGGATGTGCCACCATTCTCAATTTTTTTGGTGATATTTCAGAGCTCCTACTTCTGATGACGGAGAAGACGATAGCTTGGGCCTTTGTTTCTGTGACTTTTGTTAGTCATGTGGCTAGAGGGTTAAACTTAACAGCATTTCTTAAAAATCTGTTAGTTAGGGCAAAGGATCAAAATGATTAACATTTTTTTTTTTGAAAATGGTAATTGTTTCTGATCAAAATGATTAACTTTTCTTTTGCATTAAGAATAACAAGGACTATATCTTATAGGGTGTATATATCAAGGACCAAAGTAAACCAACCGTAATACATTAAGGATTACTTTGATCATTTTCTCAGATTTCTCCGCATTTTCAGAGACCTGTTTGACTGTATTATCTTCAAATGGTAGGTGGAGCTTTCTCTCTCTTTTTCTGAAGCTGCTAAAGGATGCACAAAACATCTTTCATTTGATGCAGATGTACCATGTGATTCTTGCAGTAAGTAAAAGCTGATGTTCTCTTTTGATACACATTGTTTAAACTATCTGGTTAAGTTTTTGAAGCCTTTACTTTGTGTTGCAGTTGGATGTCTAATTATCTTTTGCCTCATCTTTTTCTTTGTTTATTATGCTATCTCTTCGTGGAAGCATGGGTAGAGGAAGATTATGCAGTTTGTCTGGCTTCTCTTTCTCTCTCTCTCTGTGACATGTTTCTGTTCTCTTTCTCTGTTCTTGTCACTAGACGGTGAAGGGAGCAAAAAACTGCTAGCGAGTTCCAACGGTCATGCTTTTACTCTGCTAGAAATACAGTACTATAGGGTGCTGTCCTAATGGTTAAATTAGTACATCGATCATAAAGGTACCTGGAAAGTATGGTTAAATTTTTTAAGTAATGAGGCTACTCTAGTTTCATGAGAGATAATGGTGCTTATACCTGGAGGCACTATCTGGCTTCATCTGAAGTGCAAGAAAATAATAAAAATAATAATTAAGTCTATATCTCAAGAGAGAAGAAGAAAAATTAGTTGTATTCAATCTATTCAATATTATATGTGGCTTGACTTGCATAAATTAGTACATTGATCATAAAGGTCACCCGGAAAGTATGGCTAAAATTTTTAAGTAATGAGGTTACTCTATTTTCATGATAACGGAGCTTATACCTGGAGGAACTCTCTGGCTTCATCTGAAATGAAAGAACATAATAATTAAGTCTATATCTCAAGAGGGAAGAAGTAAAATATAATTGTATTCAATCTATTCAATATTATATGATGTGGCTTGACTTGCATGAAAAATGGAGTTGCTTTGACTTTTAACTACTCCCTCGGTCTGATTTTACATGACAATTTTATCCCAAAACTTCCTCTTTGAAATTCATAGTTTTACCACTCATCATGATCTTAACTTTAACACTGTTATCCTCATCCTCATTCAGATGGTTCGGGCTATCCATTGAATTCCAAGCCAAAAGTATGTCCAACTTGTCAAGGAGTTGGGAGAGTAAGTACATTCAAGTTTCTGACGATGACCTCATCATATGAGGTTTAACCTTAGTGGAACACCTTCCCCTTTTGCCTGATAATCGAGCAATGTTAAAAATCTTTATGTTTTATTAATACTCTCCAACTTATTCATCAGGTTACAATCCCTCCATTTACAGCAACTTGCAGTACCTGTAAAGGATCTGGACGAGTCATTAAGGTCTTGATTTTGATACAATGAACAACTCTCTAATTTGACACAGCTTCAAATGATCATTGCTTGGTTTTCTATCAGGAACGTTGTAGGGCATGCAAAGCATCAGGAGTTGTTGAAGCCATTAAAGACGTTAAAGTAACTATACCTGCCGGTATGCATTGGTTTTTACTTTCCAATTTAAGTGCTACCATAAGGAGTTTAGTTTATTTCTAAACTACATCTGTGTACTCCAGTTGAATGTTAGCAGTTTCAAAAAAAAATCTGCGTACTTCAGTTGAAGTTCTTGTATATTCTGCTTAAACAACTAGATGGAAACTTTGTTAGTTCACAATATTTCATATGTTCGTTTTTTTCCTCTAGGGTGGGGACTGTTCTGCTGGCACTAATTTCAAGCTTAAACATCCCAAGATGGTTTTAAGGTGTAAATACATGTGGGGTAAACTATATGGATACAAATCCCCATGCCCTAGTATGATAGATATAAGATAAGTTTAGACGATTATTATAGGTCAAGAAATTTCTCAACCACTTGGATTTGAACCACCTCTTTTTGAGTAAAATCATATGAACCAAACTTTTCAACGAAAAAAAGGGTGCAGGGGGTGGGGGTGAGGATGGGGGGGAGGTATAAGATGATATTGAAAATGTGGAGTGTTAGGGCTATATCAATTAAGTTCGAATGTTGAGGATATAGCATGTGGTATTTTGCCTCTTCTGCTATTAAATATACAAATGACCAATTTTAATGAAGATTAAAGTGATTCGGTTGCTTTTCCACAAAATATTTGATCGTATTGTCGTATTTGACCCTCGTCATATGATAAACTTCCTGACTATGGAGAACAGATTTGTGCTGGTTGTGTTACCTGGTAAAGTCCTTTAGAGTGTAGAGTACAACCCTGAACTGAGAAGATTTAGTGTAGTCAATTTGATGGTTTTGCTTAAGGCAAATATGAAGCTTTACCACTGAGAAATAAATAAAGATGGTTGAAATAGTAGAATTTGACAGGTTTGCTATTTCATCAGTTTGAAAGAGGTTAGTTGGGTGAAACCTGGTAGCATTGCAGACGTTCTAAGATGCTGGAATATGGATGGTAATGTGAGCAAGAAGGAAGAAAAATGGAAGATAGTCCCGGCATGCATTTGGTGGTCAATTTGGATCTAGAGGAACAAAAGGTGCTTTGAGGGGACTCAGAACAACATTCAGAATCTTAAAATGAATTCTTTGGGCCTTTTTTATTTTTGGTGTGA
This sequence comes from Solanum acaule, assembly GCA_036250505.1. Classification (NCBI taxonomy): domain Eukaryota; kingdom Viridiplantae; phylum Streptophyta; class Magnoliopsida; order Solanales; family Solanaceae; genus Solanum; species Solanum acaule. Next base: position 24,508 of record JAJOOR010003791.1, on the reverse strand, counting down.
GCAAAAAATATTAGCTCAAACAGAAGATATTTGTGATGTTTTAAACTTTTTGTAAGGCACAGAAGTGAATTACAAGTTGTAATACTTTTGAAGGGGAACTATTGGTTGTAGTATACCTGTGGATATATAGAAGTAAAGTTACCATTATCAAAAAATAAACAAGGAGATACTTATCAAAGTGGAAGGGTAAACTCTATAATATGGTTGAGACCAAAAATGTTATGCAGGAGTGAATGTTGAACTTGTAATGCCTGCATATCCACAGAAAAATATCTCAGAAATGCGAATGTTGAGATGATTGTGTGGTCATATAAGATTAGAAATGACCACATTGGACAAAGGTTAGGGTAATACATGTTGGCAATAAACTGAGATGGTTTAACCATGTTTTATGTTAGACCTCCAAATGCATCGGCTCATAGATGCGAACTATGATGATTGGAAGTTCTAAAAGGAGACGAGGTAGATTTAAAATAATGAAGTTAACTTTCAATAGAACCCTATAATCTCTTGGAATCCATGTTGATCTAATCTAACTATGAACAAAATCAATGGAAAGAGATGATCCACTTAGGCAATACCAACTAGCTGGATTAATGCTTAGTTGTTGTTGTTACACTTACATGAGGTCTGGTTTATCAAGAGTCATTTTACTGTGGTTAGAGACTTTATGTCAATATGAATACATATGCGGGACTTAGGGAGCTACTTCTAAAAATCCGTTAGTTTGCCTTAAAAATTAGTTTGTAATGTAATAAAAACAGCTGAACAGATGTAGATGATTCATATTGTTGACCACAACTAATTTCAGCATACCTGATTGATCCTATGTTCATTGGACAAGTAGACATTTCCATATGAAACTTTTTCTGATTTTTATTTCAGTAGCTAGGTCTAAGAGCATAAGATAAGATTATTGTGATGAACTTACTTTCCGTGATGGATCAGGTGTTGACTCTGGTGATACTATTCGTGTGCCAAAAGCTGGTCATGCTGGCAGGCGAGGGATGCAGCCAGGCAGCTTATTTATAAAGCTAAAGGTGCATGATCCTCATTCGATTCAAGTCTTACTCTAATGTATCTTCTATATTGGGTCAGCTAATGTGATTTTTTGTGATTGTTTTGGATTTACTACCATGTCTGTGACTTGAAGAATTTTTATGCATGGTCAATCCTTATAATATTTGCATTATATACAGCAGAAATCCATTAAATTTCTTGCTTATGGATCAATTATCTGATGTCCCTGATTAATAGTAGAAACCCACTAGAGGTTTTCTTTCAACAAGGGATTTGGAATATCCTAATGCATGGGTGATGGGTATGAAGTGAACGCCTACAAAGCTAGACATGACCAGGATCTGCTAAGGGTTCAGTGACAGGCCAAAAAGACATTTTCAAGGGGGTGGGCTCTTATATTTTATAAAGGGAGATGATAAATACATTGCTTTTTTTTGGACTAGTAAATATGGCTTCCAGCATAGCCTTGGTTCTGAAGATTTATAATATTTTTACCTTTCTCAAAAAAAGTGAGATGATATATACATAATAACGTGTTTGACGTTGCTTTAGGTTATTTACCCTTCTCTTTAACTATATCTTTTGAGTAGATGGTATTAGGGAAGGGTAAATAAAGGTAGACTGAAAGGCATTTACCTTTTATAGATTGTTAGAAAACAAATAAAGAGGGGAATGGGAGTTTAAGGTATTTGAAAACCGTGTATTTTACAACAGAATTTGCTGAATTACTTCTGAAACAGTATTATTATGCTAAAAGATGCACAATGAGTAAACCGCTTATAGTTATTTTTCTGACAAACAAAAAGTTGATGGAGTAGAGGTCCATCGGATATCTGATAGTGATGTACATTCTGTTAGTTGTAGTTGGACCGGGAATGGAAAGACTTCACATCAATTCAATTAATAATGTCTACTTCTTGAGTGCTAAGGAAAAATATATCCGAAAAGAAAGCTGATAGATGAGTCTAGCTATTTCACTCTACCCAAGTAATAAAGTGGAAGCCCCTTCACTCCGATCAGAAAAAGAAAGTCTCCCAGAGATATTTGTTAAAATCCAATCTAACCAGCAAGTCTTGAACACTTACCAAGCTCTTGAGTGTGGTATTCACCTTCACTTTATTCTACTCTCTTTAGCCGTTATCTTTATTCGATGAACTCTTGGCGTATTAAACTCAAGCAAGAACTGCTTGAACAAGAAATTGTTCGATTCAATAGCAGCTCCTTATGTTTCTCCAAAAATGCATTCTGAGGGGATGGAAGCTTTCTGAAATTTATGTGCCCACTCAATAACTTAATTGAAGGATTTGAAAGCAAGTAGGGATAATCATTGATCATCATACTGAAGAATATGACTTCAAATGAAAACTAACAAGCACATTAATGTTGGAGCTTGGACCATTGTTTGAACGACTGATTTGGCTCAACAGCTATATTACATGAACTGATTTATGCGTACCGGCAGGCATGCAAAGCGCGTGTTTTTGAGTATCATGCATGGTATCTGCAGTTTTTTCTTCTTGGGCTAATTTTTATATATTATGTAGATTCCATGTCATTGTTACCAAAGATAAAAGCAGAGGGAGTATCAAGTTTCAGCTGGGGCTTTGAGTGCAATTTGCAATCAAAGTTCAAAAGCATGAGCTGTAGCGAAGAAAAGCGCTACAGAAGAATAAATAAATGTCATACAAGAAAAATGAATATAAGTACAAACCTCAATTATGTGGACTTATCATTGAGAAGATATAACATATGGAACATATGGCATAAAAGCATGCTATTCTAGTTCAAAAAACATTTTAAATTTATGATTCAGATCCAATTTTTGTTTACATTAGTAACTTGTGTTCTTTTACTAAATTTCTGTTTTCGTATTTCAATTCACCTAGATATTCATACAAAAGTGTCCTCTATTGCTTTGTCATTTATGTTTGCTATTTAATTGTTTCCCTCCTTAAGACTGATTCCATTGGAAGTTGAGAGTTGAGACTCCCGTGATGCCTCTACTAAAGCTGTAAAGCGCCAGTGAAGTGAGGTGATGTTCAGGTGAAGCGTCTGGCCTGTGCTGCAAGCCTGCACTAAGCTTCAGGGCTTAAGCACGTTTAAGTATGCCTTTAACAACATTGATCGGGCCAAGTACCTATGTTTTTGTCGCACCATTACACAGTCACGTTTAGACAAAGAAATATCTTTTGATAATTGACTACATGGGCATACATTTGGTGCCTTCCTCAGTTTTGATTTTCCCTTTTTTTTCTTTAAAAACTTTTTGTCTTTGGAGTCCTGTTTGTGGACTGGTTTGACTTTGTTTACATGAAAACTTCATGCTTTTTGTTTTGCAGGTTGCTAAAGATCCTCTATTTGCTAGAGAAGGAGCTGACCTTTATGTGGATTATCATATCAGCTTTACAAAAGTGAGAATAACTTTCGTACTTGCCCTTCTTTTAGGCATGCTAATAAAAGTATATGCTTTACCATATACATTTGCTTCGCTGCTGGTAGGAAGGTATCTGGGTTCTTCTTCTTCTTTCTTGATAAGTTCAAACGGATAGTTGTGCCCTTGATTCTACTCGTGTAACTGAGGAGATCCTTGACACTCTCTCCCTTTTTTCTCTGTGCATCTTAATCAACTTAGTTAAACCATTAGTACCATTATCCAGAAAATAAAAAAATAAAAATCATTAGTACCATTATCAATACTGACTCTGAAGCTCTCCTCAATCTCTCTCTTCAACAGTCCCATCACCAGATTCAAGCATTGATCACCATACTGAAGAATATGACTTCAAAATCCATCCCATTCTAGTTGGCAATGATTAGAGGTTTAGTTTTTTTTCGTTATCATTAAAAGGCGATATTTTAAAAGACAGCATTAAGAAAGTGCTTTAAATATTTACAGGGAAAGGGAAAGATACATTACAGATTGTGTAATGAGCTCGATAAGTCTATCATGGCTTCTATGTCATTTGCACTAGCCAGATTACACCAAAAAAGCAATAGAGATTTGTTCTATATGGACCACCAAATAGCTGAAGGAACTGAATTCCATATTTGCATTTTAGTCTTTCTGAGACCTTTCCTGTACCAGTACTGCAGCAAATAGTAGTTACCTTAGGCATTGCCCACTTGACCCCCAAAGCTTTTTGTGAGAACCAGATTTCTTAAGTGAGTGAACAGTGAATGGAAAGGTGATTATTGTCCTCAGATTGGCTCTCACACAAAGGGAATCTACTGTAAATATCCTTTTTTGGGAGATTCTTGTGATTGAGGCATGCGCCTACAGCCAGCCATGTGAAGCACTCCACCTTCATAGGTGCCATGTTTCTTCAAATGCACTTCCATGATCAATTGAGGATGAAATTTGAGTTCCTCAAGAGTTGATAACAAGCTTTAACTGTAAATTACCTCTAGCTTCTCCCTTCTGGAATAAAGAATCAGGTAAGGAGATTAAAAGGGATGCACTTTTCAGCATCTGAAGCATTGAAGAAATGCTGTCTACATCTACAATCATTTATGCTTCGCCTGATATTGAATTCCAGCCGTGTGTGACCAATACTCTGAAATTGTAGCATCCGGGTTCTGTGCTACACTGAAAAGTATTGCAAATTTCTCCCTTAATATTGCTTGACCATGCCAGACATCCACCCAAACTTTACTCCTGCCATAACCCACTTGAAATGAAGAGTTGGAGTAATGTGTTTCAGTGAACTCTGATGCTTTTCCAAATTCCTGTGAGTTTGTGTCTCCTAGGTTGTCCAATGATTGAGAAGCCTATATTTTGCAGTGACAACTGTTCTCCATAGAGCGTATTCTTCAGTAGTGAATCTCCAAAACCATTTTTGCAGTAGGTGATGTTTTGGACTTTCAGATCTTCCACTCCTAACCCCCCGTCCCCCTTATTTTCTATCCAAGTTCGCTATGTTCCACCTAAACAAATTAAAAGTTTTGTGCTCTCTGTTCCTTGCCAGAGAAAGTCTCTCCAAGATTGTTGAGTTTTAAGTGATACTGATTAGCAAGATAACTGGCTGTAGATAATACTGAGTGGGTGGAAGATAAGGCTGGTACATGGGAAGTGGGGGGAGGGGGTTTGGATTGCGGATGATAAAAGTATCTTGTGGTTATCTTCTGATGGTTTTATATTCCGCCTCCCCCCCATTTTTTTTCTAATCAGTATTCATCCCTTAGTTTATCGGGCTATATTTATGAGTTGGCCGATCATTGAATGGTAAAAGTTAAAAAAAAAAAAAGAGACAAAAACAGAGTCGTTTACTGCAGAAGTAGAAGTTGGGCATATTAGACAGGAAATAACTCAGAAACTAGAACAATAAGCAGCTGGAGGGATCTCTCGCTGTCCAAGCCACTATCATGCATAGTATTTATTTCAAGGTTCATTTATCTAAACTATGATAGTTTATGGCACTCTTTTCATATGGCTAGCTCAGACCAACTAACTGATTAAAGAAAGTTAACCGGTTAGTAAAATGAGTATTTGGCAGACAAGATGTTATATGTAGCATACTGGGGCACTTTCATGGCAAAATATGTAATATGTACCTTGCCTTCTACCTTTCTCATAAACAATATACACGCAGTGTAGCTGGGGCTCCAGGACAGCATGTGTACTATAAAAAGAGGTTAGAAACATGATTGAATAAACTCCAATCCCTAAACTGTACGTTACGGGTTTGCAAAATACCAAAATAAGTAAACAACACAGAAGACTAAATGCATAAGACTTGAAATAAATGCCTAAAGCTCTTATATTCTGTCTGCTTTACATATGCTTTTGTGGCTTAAAGTAGAATTATAAAATCTAGTGGTCCTTATTGATTTTTAATAGGCTATTCTTGGTGGTAAAGTTGAGGTACCAACTCTATCTGGAAAGACAAAGATACAGGTATGGCGTTTTATACTGGGTTTATCTATCTTTCAACATTTTTTATTTATTTTATTATCATGGCGTGATAATAAATTTGAATTTCAATTAGTATAGTGAATTATGATTTATGTGTCACCTTGATATTGAATATGTCTGTTCAATTTTTTTTCCATTTTGATTGTTGATTTTTCAATCATATTTTGACTGAATGGCGGTGATTTTGGTTGGTTGCACCCAAGGTTGTGGCCTGCTTGATTATTTGCTCAAGCTCTTGGGGTTTACAGGGTTTAAACAGTTAAGTCTACATGCTCTGATTACATCATAATTATAAGAAGAAAATCAATCTAATTGATCCTAACAGATGTATACCATATTTACAAGATCCTAACAAATTTTAATATATTAATTTTACCCCATTTGGAAACTTGAAAAAGAGTTTTTGGGTCTTGAGTTAGACTCTCAACAAGAGAGTGCTGTTCTACAAAATCCATGCATGGAAATTTTTCCTTACAAAAAGAGGTAGTGATGTTTTAGCAAAAGACAAACCTAACACCAATTCTCCTAATACAGAGAGCCATTTCATTCCACCCATAGTTTTCTGAAAATAAACAAAAACTTATATTTTTTCAAAAAAAAAAAGTAATTGAAAACCATTTCTCGTTGAACAAAAACAAATTGTTTTCTAATCCAAACGAAAGAGGGAAGATGAGATGAAAGATTGTTAGTGAAGCTACTTGAATGCTTGAAAACAAGCTTGGACTTGGCTTTGGGATTGAACATCAATTGCAACAATTCAATAAAAAGACATTTCCATCTCTTCTGTCAGGCCTTTTTCAGTTGTGGAAGTTGCTTTACTGTTTCATATGTTGCCTGAAAAATCAGCTGCATTCAAGTGCTTGCCCCTTGGTGTTTTTTTTATATCATGTGCTAGAACCGTTGAACTCCCTCTTTTACCAAAGCTTGCTGCTATTTTCTATTTCTGGTCTTTTTAGGTACCCAAGGGGGTTCAGCCTGGACAACTTGTGGTACTACGAGGCAAAGGTATCATAGCTTTAGTTAGAATGAATTCTAATCTGTTTAATATACTTCCTTCTGGGCAATTTGACTTGTTGTCTGTCATACTTAGGTTTGCCAAAGAGTGGATTTCTGGTGAACCATGGAGATCAATATGTGCGGTTCCGTATTGACTTTCCAACGTATGTTTCTCTCTCACCTTTCCAGATCATTTTTATCCTAAATCAATTATTACAGTCCACTGAACTCATTAGAAAATCAGGCAAAATTGACAGTATTAACAATTGCATTGCTTAGAGGAATACCAAATGTCTTTAATGGGGTTTTAAGCTAATAAACTCAAGGATGCTGCCTGAACTGATTTATATTAAGTCAAGCACCAAAATTAGCCACTCTTGCATCCTCATGGGCAATGAGAACAGGAAGAAAATGCTAAGTGACTTCAAAAAGGATCATCGATCTGATGTACAAGAACAATTTGTATGAACTCATCCAACCTTTTAAATCATTGCAAGGGCATGCGTTCATACAAGTAAATAGATATTTTGTTTGGGATCATGAACATTCCCCAGGTAATTGCACCATTAATATCTCCGAGAGATTCCTTTGTGAAGTGTGAACTGCTTATCTTTATTCAAATTCTGCAGATGTTTAGGGATTGAGGATAGTAGGAATGACTCGTGAGCATTAAAGAAATTGGTGTTTAGTTTATAACAGGTTAGTAATGTGTCAAAATGAGAGGAAGATAGATTCATTCTCATAACCAGTGTGTTGACTCAATCCTTGAGTGATCTGCTGAAAAAAATCTGAAATCAAGCTTTCCTGATCTGAGCTGGTAAGAAACCTTGTATCACCAAATGAACTATAAACAAGCAATACCTATTTGTCAGGTATGAAAATGTCTGGGCAGTCAAATTGTACATTGAATGCATCTACAGATTTATAATCACTTGCTCTTTCCTTTTGTTTTGTTACTGGTATCGGTAGTTACTAGGTGTTGGTAATATTGAGGTATTGATAGATGTGTGTTAAGGCATACCTCCACTTAAATCCTCATTGTGGGGTTAGGCATTAATTGTCTACTTAAAATGGTTTTGCAGTTGGTCCTAAGGGCTGCCCTAGATGAATTTCTGTCACCCAAAAAAAAGAAGTGGTAAAATGTTTTATTGATTATTAGACTTGGGGTCCGTTTTGCCATGTAAGATGTAGTCATGATATGAGAGGAAGTTGAAGTTCTGTTTGGACATACAATTTGGATTTTTCAGTTGTATTTTTTACCCATAAACATAAAAATTCCATAAGTTGTGAAAACTATCAAAATTGCCCCAATCTTTATAAATCTTACCAATTAAGCAAAAATTCATAACAAAAGTATAATACACTACGACAAAGCTATTCTAAAAAAATACAACATTTATTGATTGAACTTTAGTTCAATAAAAAAGTAAAATTGAGCATGAGTTGTAGTGTACTAACTCTTTAATATAACATTGTGATAGTGTACAACCTAATATTTGCCTACCAACAAAAATAACATTTTGTAAAGAGTTACTAAAGAGATATGTGATGGAAATGAGATAGCTTTGTGTAAACAAATAATATTTACTAAGAGACATGTGATGGAATATCAACTATAATTTTGTTTACATATGAAATAAATGATTGGTAGATATAAAATTGTGTTTTTTTTACAAATATAAACTTGTGGGTCAATTTTTGTATTTGAAAAATGTGAAATCATGATATGAAATTCCCAAATCAAGCTTTCTGGAGAATTTGGATGAAATTGCATGTCCAAAAGCTGATTTCATCTCATTATTTCAAACCACGGGGTGAAATCACATGTCCAAATGCCTACTTAGTGTGTTAGGGAAGTACTTAAATAGTTAAATATATGTTTGACGTGTGGAAAGTGAAGTAGTTAGTTGAAAATATGTCCTCGTATTATAGTTTTGAGTTAGAAATAGTTTCAACTTGAAGAGAGAGATCATTCTTGGGATAAATTAACAAGGAAACAAAGTAGATCAAGTATTACAGATGAAGGGAGTAGCTTATCAGATGAAATTCTTCTGACCAAATATTTTTCATTTATTTTTCTATTTTTATGTTGCTCATGAACTTCCACTAGAGTTTGCTGCATGAACAAAATTTCACAGATGCTCTTTTTCTTCTTCTTTTTTTGTAGAGCGTTGAGTGAACGGCAGCGTGCTATAATGGAAGAATTTGCACAGGAGGAAGTTGTTAATGGAGATTACATGGATGGAGAAGTAAATTTGTAAGTTTTCTTCTTTATTGTCTTTGAAGGCATGCCATGACTCTGATCCAGATCCGTCAGTAGTATTTGCTTACTCAGCTTTCTTTCAACTTTTTTGATAACTAATTTAAGAAGACTGTAACTGGAATTTTGTGCTATCTTTGATGCATGTTAATGTTCCCATGAATATTTGAGAAGTTCACCACAAGTACATACTGTTAAAAGTCAATTGAAATAATTTACAATAAGTTATTTTTCTAGCCAAAAAAAAATAAAAGACCGGAGATAATGGGGTTAGCCCTCTCCAGTTATTATGCTATACCGTAAATACATGATCAAAATTATGCTGGCTTAGCAATTTCAGCTACTCATTGAACTTCACTAACTATATCAGTTGGTTTCACCATTTGTTTGGAGGTGTATTCTAATTTTTGGCAAGATTTTTGTGATCAGGGTTGATGTAATCCTTTTTCAGGTAGGCCAGACCCAGTAATTGGTTAGCAAAATCTTGTATACAGCCTGAAAGCTATGTGTTTTTATCTCTTTTCGGCTGTCCATTAAGTTTGTTGCATCACTTCCACTTATTTTTCTTTTTTGGATTCTATTGTGGTAGGTTTCGTAAATCATGTCCTTCCTGAACTCGGGTAGAATGCCTCATCCCTTTCTTGTTTTCATGTGACCCTTTTTCTTTTGGCATTATATTAAATTGTTTTTGTGTTTATTATTGGTGGAAAGAGAGTATTAGAACTTTGCTGCTTGTCAGAGTTTTATACAAATTTGATATTTGTTCTTTCAAGCTCTTCATAGTCACTGGAACGTGAGATAGTTTTTCCTTGTTTCTTTCTGAGGGGTAAGTTGGGGGTGCGGGTGAGGGTGTTCTCAGAGTTCAAGAAATGTCCACGTATGCTCTCTTAACATGAATGTTTATACTGTTTCTGTATGAGAACTGAAGGTCTGGTAAACAATCGATATACAATTTACACAACCTACATCTTTATTTACTGGAGATTGGCTGCACAATATCATCTAGCTGGCATAATGCTTTAGTGTTTTCTCGCTTTGACCGTCTCTGTTTATATAGTCACCATTCTGAATGTGGTGAACATTCTGGAAATGGTTAACAGGCTTTACCAGCAGCTCTCTACTGGTTGAACTTACAGGTGGCAGCAGTTGCTTGAACGCGTATCAAACCCAAAGTTTGTGGTTGAATTCTCACTCTTGATAGTGATCCTTCTGTTGTTAATCAAAACATTGTGATTGTGGAGGCGTCAGCTGTCCTCGGCAGTTATAAGAATCCCTGATCCAGCTGCTTTCAACATCATACCTGCACAGAGTTTGCTAGTCTCCGGCCTCAAACTGATCTGGAGAGAACTAACTTCCTACAATGGAGTGAAACTCCCAAACGTCTACCGTCCTGGTAGCTATATCACATACACATGGTAGAACCATTTTTTACTGTTCACTTTTTGCATCGAGTTCAGATTATATACTACTAGCATTTAACATGCCTATATAGTTCTCAAAATAAAAAAAGGAAGTGCCTATTTTATCCAAGGCCTTTTTATGAGAAAATTGAGTTTCAGTATATGGTTAGAAGTGTTCCTGTATTTCTACATACAATAATTGTAGAGAATTCTCATAAGTCTCTTGAAATTTTGCGTAGTTCCAGTTGTAGTCTAAACATGTTCTATATGTATTTTTTGGGAACTGTGGAGAGGGAAAAGTTCATGGGATCCTACTCCCTTTGTTTGTCCGAAGAAATATAATTTTCTTTTTCTGCTTTACATCTTTAATTGTGAGCAATAATTACTTAATAGCATTTGCATTTGGAGCTTAGCACCATATATTCTCTATAAATAGGGAAAAGAGTCATTTATGGGGACAAGTTCAATATTATTCTCCGTTATACTATGGATTCATATAATGTCCTCTATGTTATAAAAGTTGCTCAAATTTATCCCATCGTTAACTCTATTCGTTTTAGCCACATGATATGTCAAACAATTGATCTTAATATCCACCTATTCCTCCTAGGCAAAAAAGATCCATGTGCTATGCACACACAAATATGATGCTCATTGGAATCAATTGATCCTTAATATATTTCTGCGTGTGTGAAATGTGCATATTTCTAGTTATGGAAATGGGTAAAAGTATCTTTAACTATTGCAAATAGAGCACTTATCTTTTTGTTATATTTTGGTATCAAAATTGTCCTTATCGTCTAAAAATGGGATCATACTTATCCCTCTTTACTAAAAGAACTTTAGATTTGACTATTCAAAACGGGTGAAAATTATTTACGCCTTGAATTTTACTTTAAAAATCAAACTCTTTTCAACTTTGAGAAAAAATCATTCTCTCTTAAGGTTGTTAATTCAAGCTATCAAGAAAGCAAAGAGATAGAAACTCCTATGAAAAAGTTTTTTTTTTAAAAAAGTTCAAATAATCACACAAAGCTAATAATATCGTGATTATAAATGATGATCGAATGTATATATCTTGAAGATGTACACTTGAGACTGTTAGAAGCAACTCAAATTTGGTGAAAATGGTCCAATGATATCGCATTTAATCATGAATCCTAATCATCATCAAGCTTCCTATATTTCGAAATTATATTGAATTGTGTAACAAAATTATCTAAAAGTTAAAAAAAATAATTAAAAATACGGTTTTAGTTACTTAAATTATATCTTCGATATTTAAATAGAACAAAATTTCATACATTAGGGACTAAACTGTGCCTTCAAATTTATGTTATAAAAGTTGCTCAAATTTATCCTACCGTTAACTCTATTCATTTTAGCCACATGATATGTCAAACAATTGATCTTAATGTCCACCTTTTCCTCCTAGACATAAAAGATCCATGTGCTATGCACACATGAATATGATACTCATTGGAATCAATTGATCCCTAATATATTTCTGCATGTATGGAATGTGCATATTTCTAGTTATGGAAATAGGTCAAAAGTATCTTTAAATTATTGCGAATAGAGCACTTGTCTCTCTGTTATATTTTGGTATCAAAATTGTCTTTATCGTCTAAGAATTGGATCATACTTGTCCCTCTTTACTAAAAGAATTTTAGATTTGACTATTTAAAACGGGTGAAAATTATTTACATCTTGAATTTTACTTTAAATATCAAACTTTCTTTTCAACTTTGAGTAATAATCATTCTCTCTTCAAGATTGTGAATTCGAGCTATTAAGAAAGCAAAGAGATAGAAACTCCTATGAAAAAGTAAAAAAAAAAAATCCAACTCAAATAACCATGCAAAGCTAATAACGTGATTATAAATGATGATCGAATGTATATATCTTGAAGATGTACATTAGAGACGGTTAGAAGCAACTCAAATTCAGTGAAAGTGGCCCAATGATAGCGCATTTAATCATGAATCCTAATCATCATCAAGCTTCCTATATTTCGAGATTATATTGAATTGTGTAACAAAATTATCTAAAAGTTAAAAAAAATAAAAATTAAATACGATTTTATTTACTTTAATTATATCTTCGGTATTTAAATTGAACAAAATTTCATACATTAGGGACTAAACTATACCTTCAAAAACAACTATAGTCAAAACTTAATATACATCCTTCAACTATCAAATTGAACAAAAATCATCCTTAATATATTTTAACCTTAGCAAGTTCCATCCTTATATGAAACTCTGTTAAGAAACCCTCCCCATGATATCTTTTTACAATGCAATCCAAAGATTGTTTCATTCATTTTTTTGTTCTTGCATTTCTTATGATTTTTTTATATGAGATTGTTAAAGTTTACCATCAAAATACTCTTTTAATACTATTTTCTTCTTGTATGTGACATGACATGCACTTAGTCACTTACTGTTCACTCTCTCAATTTTCACAGTACCCAGCAAAAATTTCTTGCTGAATTATTGTTGAAGACTTTTGATCAACAGATTGTATTGTCATTTGTCATTTCTTTCCACACAACGTCACTTATAATTTTCCAATTATGATACAAATTTTGGCATACGCTCTCCCCTATTTTTAATTAGTCTAGGGCCTGTCTTTTTTTCCTAAAATCAATACCCAAATCAAATATAATCACAACTCAACCACTACACAGAAGAAGAATCAACCCAGCTTTGTTGTTTTTTCTCTTTCTTTTATCGCTCATATTCATCGAAAAAAATTGGCACGTGCAAAAGCGAACCCATAATAGCTTGGGTGTTTGGTCAAGAATATTTTATATTTTTTTCGAAGTTTAACATTCAAATACGTTCATAAAATTTCAGAATTTTTAAAATTTTAAAAACAATAAAAAAGTATTTTCATTCTAAATTATTCACCACAAAAAATAAAAAACAACTTCAATTTGTATTAATACCAAACACAATTTTAAAAATTATTTTTCATTTTGTAAACAAAATTACTTTTTAAAACTTCACAATAAAATATAGACAAACACCCAATAATAGGCCTGCTACTGGTTTGAGGGACTTGATTTTTGATGTGTTAGAGTCATGTGACTTGCATAAGATGTGCAGTCTAATTAAGTTTTTAAACAGAAGTTTCACAGAAGGATGAAACTTGCTAAGTTCTGAATATATGAAGGATATTTTTATTCAATAGATTAGTTGAAGGATGTACATTAAATTTTAGGTATAGTTAAAGAGTATTTTTGGCCAAAAACTCTTCAAAAAACATATGATTTCCCCAAAACCCAAACAAGACACCAAAAGCAACAAGAACACTCTCAGAAGTGTAAGTAAGAAATCTCTGAAAATGCAATTCAAGACAGCAGCTGGGTTCAATGTCTCAAGATTTCACAGGTAATTAACACCCTTTTCTCTCTTAATTCCATTTCTGTAGTTTGTACACTCTCATGGAAATTATTGTACATTCTTTTGGAAGCTCTTGGACATGGAGATTTGTCCTGTCAAGATCATGCTCTACCAACAAAGCGACGCTGATTCACGGCAGTTACTCCGGTGGTGGTGATTTAAAAAAACGAATTTTGAAGGTCGTTTCATCGGGTGTTAACCCGGCGAGGAGTGTGCTTGAGAATTGGGTGGATGAAGGCCGTAGAGTTTGTCTAAACGAGCTTAGGGTGTTTATACGACAGCTCATGAAACGACGTCGATTTGGACCTGCTTTGGAGGTTTGTATTTGCTCATCAGGCTTTTTTTTTTTAATTAAACAAATTGAATTTGTTGAATTTTGTATCTTTGGGTGCTTGATTATGTGATTTAGTATGGTTACTTAAGTTAAAAATGTCAACATGATACTGTAATTTCCTTGAGCTTTTCTAATGCTGGTAAAAGTGTATTTTCGTTAGAAGAAAAAAATTAAGAATTTTCTTTTGTCGGCATGTGATTACTTGATTAATATGGCTTTTGTCACAACAATGGATGTGGTGCAGTGGATGGAGCTCCTCCTCCTCCTCATTAACCAGAGGTCTCAGTTTCGGACCCTGGGTACGGAAAAATCCTTAGTAAAGAGCGTTACCCCGAATGGGCCCTACCGGTGAAAATTCAGATTAGTCGGGCTCCAATGATTGGACACTGGATGGGAAACCAAAAAAAAGAAGGGTTTTGTCTATAGTATTAGCACAATAGTAATAATTTCCTTGATTTGTTTTAATTTTGAATGCTCATACAAATATCTTTTTTTGAAAAAATTTTAGGAACTTCTTCCTTTGGGTGCTTGATTATATGCTGTAATAAGGTTATTTGAGACGATAGAATGAATCAATAGTTTCCTTTTTGAGATGCTGATAGGAATATCTTTTGTTCTGTTGTAAATTTGAGGGACAAAAGTAGGGAGCTTGATTTTTTTTGTGGTTTATACTACTACTTTTGTTCTTGTTATGAAGGTAAATTATTAGTGATGTGGTCAGAACCCTGAATACCAGGTGTGACATAAAGTGGAAAATCTTACAAAAAGACTTGAGTTTCTCGAAAGAGCATACCAAAAAAGAAACCGATCCACTAATCTGTAATCTACTTGTTTCCTTAAAATTTTGAACTGCCCGTACATTTATGTAATGCTAATATATCAGCTTATATACTTGATAGATGCGTACTGGCAATAATTTGATAGTATCCGTTAATTCCGTAAGCTTTATAATAATTGAGAAATTGGTAAAGTAAGGATTGACTTGCTCAACTTTTATTTTGGAGTATGAGGAGAAAAAAGAAATGTGGTGGGTATTTTACTCAAGGACTATGAAACCTTTTCTTCTGAAATATCTCCTCCTTTTGATCTGTTTGTGCATGTAACGGAGACAATAATGTATATCTTTCTTTCTCTTTTTATATCTATTTGCAGATACTTAACTGGATGGAAACTCAACATTGTTCTCAGATGTCACCTTATGATTATGCCAGGCGACAGGAATTAACTGTTAAAGAACATGGTAGAATAGAAGCTGAAAGATATTTTGAGAGTTTAACAAGCACTGTTTCGCTGAAAGCTGCTTCCCTCCCTCTTCTTCATTGTTATGTTGAAGAAAGGTCCACTGAGAAGGCTGAAGCTTTCATGCTAAAGATAAACAAGTTGGGACTTGCTCTGACCCCTCATCCGTTTAATGAGATGATGAAGCTTTATAAGGCCACATCTCAGTACCAGAAAGTACCATCAGTCATCCTGCAAATGAAACAAAACCGAATAACCTTAAACGTCCTCTCCTATAATCTCTGGATGGACGCATGTGGGGAGCTCTCTGGGGTTGAATCAGCAGAGATGGTATACAAAGAGATGCTGAGTAACCAAAATGTAGAAGTGGGATGGAGTTCTTTAGCTACATTAGCAAATATTTATAAGAAAGCAGGACTCACGGACAAGGCAGTTTTGGCCCTAAAAACTGCTGAAAAGAAAATATCCAACAGTAATCACTATCCTTACTTCTTTGTCATTACGCAGTATGCTTCTTTGATGAACAAAGATGGAGTACATCGTGTCTGGGAAGCTTCTAAAGCAGTAAACTCCCCAATAACTTGTGCCAACTACATGTGTATCTTGTCGTCTTTGGTCAAGCTTGGTGACATGAGAGAGGCTGAGAGAACTTTTGTGGAATGGGAGTCTCAATGCAGGACATATGACATTAGAGTCTCCAACATACTTCTCGGTGGATACATGAGAAATGGATCAGTCGAAAAAGCTGAATTGTTACATTATCGCACGTTGGAGAAAGGTGGATGTCCAAATTCTAAAACCTGGGAGATATTGGTGGAGGGATGGATAAGAAGTCAACAAATGGATAAAGCTATCGATGCCTTGAAAAGTGGTCTTCCTGCTCTAAAACATTATGAATGGAGGCCATCACCAAGTATTGTTGTCGCAATTTCAGAATATTTCGAAGAAACTAGAAATTTTGAGAAGGCTATGGAGTTTCTTACTACTCTTAGACATTTTGGTCCTGCTAATTTGCAAGTGTACAAGTCATTGCTTAGAATGCAAATCTCAAGAGAAGAAAGTCCACTGTACATCCTTGAAATGATGCAGAATGATGGAATTGACGTGGATGATGAGACCTCTGCCATCTATTCAGGCGTTTTGCATTGTTGAGAACTGAAAATCCATAGTGGTACTTTAATTGTGCTTTATATACATGGGCAGAAGATGGGTTAGAATGTCGAGCATGTTGAACAATTTTTTGTCACTTGGTGCTAACTCTGAGTCTGCGGCTTGAAATATGAAGAGCACAGTGGATGTGATTTCTTGGGACTGCATCCTGCAGCGACTAGTAAGTTTTTGTTTGATTAATCTACTCTCTTTTCTCATGATTCCCTTTGCACTTGGAAGTTGCAATATCAGTAACTCGGTGTAAGATTATGGCTTTTGCATTTTCTATTATCTAGCCAGAGTGTAGAGTTATTCTACTAACTGTTTTTCATGATACTTGAGACTTTCGGCATTTGATATTCACGTATGAAATTCCAAAAAAGATATCTGAATATCTTACCAAAGGCAAACAGTCTGCCAGCCAGGACCAAAGTCTTTATTATGATAGATGATTTTCCTGCTTATGCATAGTCCAGGTTTAAGATGAAGATGCAGCTTTATCAAATATACTGCTCTTAAACTACTCTGTGCACCATCTGAGCCTCTATGTCCACTGTAAGATATAAGCATTGGTGGACATCTCAACTTTTCTGAATATATCTGATTCAACAAGTATCGTCTGCCAAAAAAAAAATTCAACCTTGAGATGTATTCTTATTATTTACACTTTTAGCTTGATTCACCCTAGCAAGCTTCTTTAGTGTCTCTGTTCAGTCTCTCCCTTCCATATGAAGAATAATAGAGTTTTATTATTTACAACAGGATGATGAAGCTTCAGTAAAAGCATGTCTTTTTTACATTTTCTGATGCATTACTGAACTTTCATGCACATCGTAGTTCTATTATGATATTTCTTTCAATTTGAGGCTTTTTTGGCAAATTGTCCAAAGAAAATAGCTCCCAAATTTTTTGTGACACTATATGTTCTTGATGCCTACCAAACTAATACGGAATCGTGTCATGATAGAGATGATATGGATGAGTTACTTGGTTCTTTATAGAGATGATTGGTAGTACTAAGGGTGATTTTGAACAAATAGGTGTAAGATCACTTATGGATGCAAGCTGAATGTCTATTTTAATCTGTATGGCCTTACTAATGGATGAGGGTTGCTTCCTCATGAATGGTCGATTATATTATGGTTCAAAGTCTCTGGTCCTTTGCAGCTTACATTAATGTGCCAATGCTGGGTTTCTTTTAACATTCACAGCCCTTTTCCCTCCTCCCCTTAAACTAAAATGAGATTCTCTACTTGCAGAAAGTTGAAGGAACTCGTATCCTTAAAAAGTAACTCAAATGTTGCATGGCATAATGACAGTCAGGCACTCGTCCTTTATCAAGGTGCAATGTTCCTTAAATTTAAATAGTTGAAGTTTCTCTAATTTTACAGAAAATGACTTATATGATATCATGATCATAGATGCTTATGCCCTTATTTCCCCACAATTGTATTTGATAGGCAAAACCGCAAAATCTTACGTGTCATGAAACTCATCAAAAAGATTACATGTCATATAATCATATTTAGTAAAATCTTCCTACATGGGAACAGATTTTAGATTTCAAGATGATGCTGAAGCAACCAACATCTTGTGAAATCCTTTGTTATGCTCTAACAATTTGTCTTTGGGCGGTGTACACTCTTTCAGAATGGGAGCAGCTTCGAGGACATTCTGAAACCATGAAACAAGTGAAGGCATTTCCTCAGCATCAATAAGTTTGATATCCACTACCTCCTCAACAATCTGAGCCCAGCAGATGATCCAAGCAGACGCGACATCCATGAAGCCAATTTTCGTATCTCCAAAAAAGTGTTTCTTGCCTAGTTCACCCTCTAAAATTTTCAAGCTCTCACGAGCTTCTTTTGCTCTCTTCTGCTGCTCCTCTCCGACCTTGACGAAAGTACCAAATATTCCTGGCACACACTGTAAAGAAAGAAAGAGCGTGAATGATCCAGTGATTTGCTGCAAGATGATAAACAAGTAACAGGAATGGATTCTTTCATATATGAACATTGGTTATTACCTTGTCATCAACAAATTTTGCCCAAAAACGCGCCTTGGCTCTTTCGTAAGGATCTTCAGGGAGGAGGGGATTGTGCTTCCATGTCTCTTCAATGTATTCAAGTATGACTAGTGATTCTGCAATAGGTTTCTCATTATGAACCAAAATTGGAATCTTCTTATGAACTGGATTGTACTGCAAGAGCAAAGGACTTTTGCTTCGGAGATCTTCTTCTTGGTAGTCATATTCAATCCCTTTCAGTTTCAGTGCCCAATGAACCCTCAGAGCAGAAGGGCTTGCCCAGTTTCCAAGCAATTTCACTTTCTCTCCTGTCATTGCTGATTCTTGCTATGTAGAGGGTACTCAATCTCTCATGTTATACAGAGGTACAATTCTTGCTGTGTAGGCCAAAATGGGCTTAAGGCTGCTGCCAAATGTTAGAATATTACAGTCTTGAGATAATTAAGTGTTTAATAATGAATGTTTAATTGTTTACCACTAATTCTCTTAGAAGGTATTTTAGTACTTCCGTGTCAAGATAAACTATCAAGACGACTTATTCTTTTGACTTTTCAATGCTAATTAACGTTCCTTTCTCTTAATTCATTATTCATATCATCGGAAAATGACAGTTTCTGCAGATCTCACATAGTTTTGTGATTATTCCATCTGCCGCACGTTCTATTTATTTTATTTTCAGTATGTCCAAAGAAAACACAATAGTGTTTTCATTTCACTAATAAAATATGTCACTATCTATCACTCCTTCCATTTCAATTTGTTTATCTAGTTTAGGTAGAATGTATCAAAATACTATTGTCTTATGGTCTTAAACATGTAATGTGGAAAGCTAGAATTAGAAGTTGTTAGAAAAAAGAAAAAGACATTCTTTTTTAAACGGACTAAAAAAAGGACAAATAAAGCGGACCAGATGTTTTCAGACAAGCATAAATGAGAGGTTTATGTAAACAAATTTATGTAAATGAGAGGTTTATGAAAACAAATTCCCAAATCAAGCTTTCTGGAGAATTTGGATGAAATCGCATGTCCAAACGCTGATTTCATCTCATTATTTCAAATCATGGGATGAAATCACATGTCCAAATGCCTACTTAGTGTGTTAGGGAAGTACTTAAATATATGTTTGAAGTGTGGAAAGTGAAGTAGTTAGTTGAAAATATGTCCTCGTATTATAGTTTGAGTTAGAAATAGTTTTCAACTTGAAGAAAGAGATCATTCTTGGGATTAATTAACAAGGAAACAAAGTAGATCAAGTATTACGGATGAAGGGAGTAGCTTATCAGATGAAATTCTTCTGACCAAACATTTTTCATTTATTTTTCTATTTTTATGTTGCTCATGAACTTCCACTAGAGTTTGCTGCATGAACAAAATTTCACAGATGGTCTTTTTTCTTCTTTTTTTGTAGAGCATTGAATGAACGGCAGCGTGTTATAATGGAAGAATTTGCACAGGAGGAAGTTGTTAATGGAGATTACATGGATGGAGAAGTAAATTTGTAAGTTTTCTTCTTTATTGTCTTTGAAGGCATGACATGACTCTGATCCGTCAGTAGTATTTGCTTACTCAGCTTTCTTTAAACTTTTTCGATAACTAATTTAAGAAGACTATCACTGGAAATTTTGTGCTATCTTTGATGCATGTGAATGTTCCCATGAATATCTGAGAAGTTCACCACAAGTACATACTGTTAAAAGTCAATTGAAATAATTTTCAATAAGTTATTATGCTATACCGTAAATATCCAACAGTAATCACTATCCTTACTTCTTTGTCATTACGCAGTATGCTTCTTTGAATAACAAAGATGGAGTATATCGGGTCTGGGAAGCTTCTAAAGCAGTAAAATCCCGAAGAACTTGTGCCAATTACATGTGTATTTTGTCGTCTTTGGTCAAGCTTGGTGACATAAAAGAAGCCGGGAGAATTTTTGTGGAATGGGAGTCGCAATGCAGGACATATGACATTAGGTCTCCAACATACTTCTCGGTGGATACATGAGAATTGGATCAGTGGAAAAAGCTGAATCGTTACATTATCGCACATTGGAGAAAGGTGGATGTCCAAATTCTAAAACCTGGGAGATACTGGTGGAGGGCTGGATAAGAAGTCAACAAATGGATAAAGCTATTGATGCCTTGAAAAGTGGTCTTGCTGCTCTAAAACATTATGAATGGAGGCCATCACCAAGTATTGCTGTCGCAATTTCAGAATATTTTGAAGAAACTAGAAATTTTGAGAAGGCTATGGAGTTTCTTACAACTCTTAGACATTTTGGTCTTGCTAATTTGCAAGTGTACAAGTCATTGCTTAGAATGCAAACCTAAAGAGAAGAAAGTCCACTGTACATCCTTGAAATGATGCAGAATGATGGAATTGACATGGATGATGAGACCTCTGCCATCTATGCAGGCATTTTGCATTGTGAGAACTGAAAACCCATAGTGGTACTTTAATTATGCTTTAAAAGTTGACTTTTAGACCTGGGCAGAAGATAGGTTAGTATGTCGAGCATGTTGCCTTGTAAGAGAACCGTTTTTAGTCACTTGGTGCTAACCTTGATTCTGCGGCTTAAAAATATGAAGAGCACAGTGGATGTAATTTCTTGGAACTGCATCCTGCAGCTACTGGTAAGTTTTTGTTTGATTAATCTACTCTCTTTTCTCATGATTCCCTTTGCACTTGGAAGTTGCAATATCAGTAACTCGGTAAAAGATTATGGCTTCTGCATTTTCTATTATCTAGCCAGAGTGTAGATTTATTCTTCTAACTGTTGTTTTTATGCTACTTGAAAATTTGGGCATTTGATATTCACGTATAAAATTCCATAAATGATATCTGAATATCTTACAGAATACAAACAGTCTGCCAGCAAGGACCTTTTAAGTTTGAAAAAGTATTGTCCTCTCAAAGTCTTTATTATGATAGATGATTTTCGTGTTTATGCATAGTCCAGGTTTAAGATTAAGATGCAGCTTTATCAAATATATCGCTCTTAATTTACTCTGTGCATCATCTGAGCTTTATGTCCACCGTAAGATATAAGCTTTGATGGACATCTCAACTTTTCAGAATATATCTGATTCAACAAGTATTGTCTGCAAAATCTTTTTTCAACTTTAAGATGTGCTCTTATCATTTACACTTTCATCGTGATTCACTCTAGCAAGCTTCTTTTATGGCTATGTTGAGTCTCTCCCTTCCATATGAAGAATACTAGAGTTTAATCATTTACAACAGATCATGAAGCTTCAGTAAAAGCATGTCTTTTTAACATTTTATGTTGCATTACTGAACTTCATGCACATTGTATTCCTATTATGATAATTTGTTTCAATTTGAGGCTTGCTGACAAATTGGCCAGAGAAAATAGCTCCTAATTTTTTTTAACACTGCATGTTCGTAATGCCTGCCAAACTAATATGGAATCGTGTCATGATAGAGATGATCTGGATCAGCTACCTGGCTTGGACTGGAATAATATTCTGGTTCTTAATATCTCTACACGTGTGTATCAAACGTGTTTTCTTTTTCCTGATCTCTCTTGCCGAACTGCTGTTTTATTCATCATATTCAAATATATGAGTGGTAGTACTGTGGGTGATTTTGAACAAATAGGTTTACGATCACTTATGGATGCAAGCTGAATGTCCATTTTAATATGTATAGCGTTACTAATGGATGAGGGTTGCTTCCTCATTGATGGTCGATTAAATTATGGGCTTATGGCTCAAAGTCTCTAATCCTTTGTAGCTTATCATCAATGTGCCAGTGCTGGGTTTCTTTAATAATCACAGCTCTTTTCCCCACCTCCCCTTAACTAAAATGAAATTTGTTTTTACTTGCAGAAAGTTGAAGGAACTTGTATCCTTAAATGGAACTCAAATGTTGTGTGGCATATTGACAGTCAGGCACTTGTCCTTTATCAAGGTGCAATGTTCCTTACATTTAAATAGTTGAAGATTCTCTAATTTTTACAGAAAATGACTATATGATATCATGTTCATAGATGCTTATGCCCTTATTTTCCCACAATTGTATTTGATAGGCAAAACCGCTAAATCTTACATGTCATTCATACTCATCGAAAAAGATTACATATCATATAATCACATTTAGTTAAATCTTACTCCATGGGAAGTTATTTTAGATTTCAAGGTGATGCTGAACAGCTGAAGCAACCAACATCTTGTGGAACCCTTTGTTATGCTCTAACAATTTGTCTTTGGGTGGTGTACAATCTTTCAGAATGGGAGCAGCTTCGAGGACATTCTGAAACCATGAAACAAGTGAAGGCATTTCCTCAGCATCAATAAGTTTGATATCCACAATCTCCTCAACAATCTGAGCCCAGCAGATGATCCAAGCAGACGCGACATCCATGAAGCCAATTTTCGTATCTCCAAAAAAGTGTTTCTTGCCTAGTTCACCCTCTAAAATTTTCAAGTTCTCACGAGCTTCTTTTACTATCTTCTGCTGCTCCTCTCCGACCTTGGTGAAAGTACCAAATATTCCTGGCACACACTGTAAAGAAAGAAAGAGCATGAATGATCCAGTGATTTGCTGCAAGATGATAAACAAGGTAGAGAAATGGATTCTTTCATATTTGCACATTAATTATTACCTTGTCATCAACAAATTTTGCCCAAAAACGCGCCTTGGCTCTTTCATAAGGATCTTCAGGGAGGAGGGGATTGTGCTTCCATGTCTCTTCAATGTATTCAAGTATGACTAGTGATTCTGCAATAGGTTTCCCATTATGAACCAAAATTGGAATCTTCTTATGAACTGGATTGTACTGCAAGAGCAAAGGACTTTTGTTTGGGAGATCTTCTTTAGTGGTTGTTTACAACTAATTCTCTTAGAAGGTATTTTAGTACTTCCGTGTCAAAGATAAACTATCAAGACGACTTATTCTTTTGACTTTTCAATGCTAATTAACGTTCCTTTCTCTTAATTCATTATTCATCTCATCGGAAAGTGACAGTTTCTGCAATCTTATTCACATAGTTTTGTGATTATTCCATCTGCCACACGTTCTATTTATTTTATTTTCAGTATGTCCAAAGAAGACACCATGGTGTTTTCATTTCACTAATAAGATATGTCACTATCTATCACTCCTTCCGTTTCAATTTATTTGTCTAGTTTTGACTTGACACTATTTTTTTTGAAAAAATAAAATAAAAAAGGCTTGAATCATGTGGTCTAATGTATCAAAATATTATTTTGTCTTATGGTTTTAAACATACAATGTGGAAAGATAGAATTAAGGGTTGTTAGAAAAAAAAAAGAAACATTCTTTTTTAAATGGACATTTAAAAAAAAGGACAAATAAAGCGGACTAGATGTTTTCAGACAAGCATAAATGAGAGGTTTAGGTAAACAAACTGACAGGTCAAAAAGGAAGTGAGAAAAGTCGAAGTGGCTGATCAAAAAAGATGTGAGAAATGTAAACGCACGTAATCAAAGAGTTGGAAAAATGGGTCCTAAATGTTCCATGATTGTCAACGTTTACAATTCTCTTATTTTTGAGAAGTTAATGGCAGTAAAATGATTTTGATTTTTCCATTTCCCATCAATGTGTGCAAATTTGGTGTTGAAATAAATTCACAGACAGAGAGCAGCCATCAAAGTTATACGATCTAAAAAGCATTTATAAGTCAGAAGGTGACACTTGAATAAATACTTTTATCTGCCAACTATTCTTAACTTAAACCAGGATGATTAAAATCCAGAACTCTTTAAGTTTTAGACAAAAC
>JAJOOR010003790.1:0-40939 GCA_036250505.1 Solanum acaule | reverse complement strand
AATTTGAGACCTTTTTTTTTTTTTTTTTTTTGATGACAAGAGATAGGAAGCGAGGCGAGGGTCCTTCATTAAAGGGGGGAAAAGAGGGGTGGGCTTTGTTCTGGGAGGGCAGGCAAAGAAAACTCACTTGAAGAGCTACCAGGGCAGGGAAGGTAGTCAGCTTAGTAATTGGAACATCCATTGGGGCTTGACCTAGAGCTCTTCTCTTCCCCCTGAACCCGCAGCCGCTACCCTTTGGGTGCGCACAGGGTAAAATCTCCGCTCCTATGCAATAGCTCGTAAACCACATAGGAGAGGTAACCCGCACTAGGCAAGCTTGGTGCGACGAGCTCGACCTAGAAGGCAAACCCCTTGCTTTCGTTGGCAAGGGGTTTCGAACTTGAGACCTCCAACATGGAAGTCCCAAGCTCAAACCACTGGGCCACCCCGAATGGTAGACATCAATTTGAGACCTGGTGACAGAATGCACCTTCTTTAAGCTTACACAGATGAGCTTTATTTAAAGGAGGTATCTTGGTAAACGATAAATCAAAATTGAACTTCAACGGGATTTATGGAGGAAAAATATGATGAAGCTGAGAAGTTATTATGTTTTTGGGAGGTGTTTCTAAATAAAGAAATAAAAGAAAACAGTGAATCTTGGGACTGTAGTTAGACCATTTATCGATATCATTCAAATTTTATGCCTAGGAGATCAAGAATTTTGCTCAAATAATTTCCACAAATAATTACGTGTGGTTCAGAGGAAGTTCTAATGTGTAATTGAGGACATCTGTAAAAAATTGTCTGAACATCTCTAATAAGACGGAGTCTCGACCAAAATTCTGGGAATTTGTAGATCTTTTCACACTGAATCAAGGTTGGCTTTCAACTGTAGCAAGAGAAGAATGTCTGCAATATGTCTTACTTTCTTCTGATAACCATTTCTCTTTCTGATTTAGCTTTACCCTTGAAACTTCTAATTTATGTTCTGTCAGTAAATATTCAGAATTCGACCACTTTGTACTAAGTAGAAAATCTTTTAAATGGACAAACCATTTTTCCTTGGAGTTAAGATATGCTATGAGTAATTGGAAACATATTTTTTCCAGGTACCTTGGTGGGCTCTCTCCTTGCTTTCTCTGTCGAAAAGAGTTCACTCTATCTTTGTTCTTCGATTATTTAATGATTGTTTTGCCACTACTCTCCTCCATGCTGCATTGGTCTCAATTATTTGCCAAAAATGGCATCTAGGGTTGGTAATTTTCAGGTATATTCTTGCTTGCTTAGACATTTTTATTGTTGGATTAATTTTGCTCTATATCATTGATTAAAAACCATCAGTTAAGATTGATCAATGGTCTTCTCTTTAGTACAGCGGAGCTGTTTCCATAAAGATGAATGTGCTCCTGTATGCACCACCTCTGTTGCTCCTGATGGTGAAGGTATACTATTGGGACAGTTTAGGTTATTATAATCTCTGTAGGATGTTGAATTACATTTCTGATTACCTTTTGTGTTATATGGTGGAAACTTGAAATACAGGCAATGGATATTGTTGGAGTGATATCTGCTTTAGCAGGGGCTGCATTAGTGCAGGTGGGTAATCTCCAAGTTCCCTTTCTAATTTCTAATGCGATGATGTTCAGTGGGCGGCATGATTTTCTTATCTTTACTTTTGTTATTGTCTGCATGACTGCAATTGTGTTCTTTGTTAATGTTGTTTTGGAAAATAGTTTAAGCATGTTTCGTTATTTGGGGAGGGAAGGTTTGTGGTTGCTCCAGGATCAAGGCATCACTTTCTTCTGCGCACTCAGGAATAACACATGATGTTTTAACTTTTGGGTGATCTATATGTTCCATCCTCGATGCTCTTGGGCATTCTTTTAATTGTTACAATAATTTTCTATTCTTTCCTCAGAGATTGACTGATGAGTTTGTGGTTCATATGCATAGGTGAGTTGGGTGACAAGTATACTTCTGTTGAATGGAGCTTCTTCTGATCAAATTGTTTACTAATGATCATGATGATTGGTGATTGGTGCAGATTCTCACAGGGCTTCCTTTTATCCTGTCGCATCCAGCTTCGTATTTGTCGAACGCTTTCAATCTTGGTCGGGTTTTCATCCACTTCTGGTACTTTCTTAAACACAATGTGTGCACAATTGGTACTCAGAGCCCAGAGGCACCATGTCAAAAATATCATGCAACTTTTAAGTCTTTAACATTGCTGTCATCCTTCTTTCTTGATTTATTTATGTTTTGGTAAAATTGTTTTAATGTGCAAAATAAATAAACATTATACCCCTGGATATTTATGAAATCAGCATTAATATGGTGATAAGAGATCGTGTATCTATTCACTTGACACACTGTTGTATAAACGTGCATTATCATCACATGAAACAACATTATTGTATTTGTCATGCACTTTTTACCTCAAATGTCATCAAACAATACATTGGTATTTGGTGGTGTTTGCTAAATGTAGGAGATGCATGTTCTTACTGCTGGCTGTAGTTTGTTCTCTGTCTTATCCCTTGGGAGTTCGGGTGGGTAGTGGGGCTCGTTTTCTTTCAGTGGACGTAAACAGCAAAGTATTTTTTCCCCATATCCCTTGAATATCCACTCTCACCCTAAGCCTACTCTGATCTTCAAACTAAGTTTAGTCAGATCCTTTTGAATTTTAAGTTGTATTTGGTATGCCTTTTAGAATAATCTGATTCGCTGAGAACTGTATTTCTATCAACTGTGTTAGTGCAACATTATGCTCATGTCATGATGTTGTGCTATCCTTTACAAAGAACAGTTTATCCTAACTCTCTGATTTGTTGCAGGTCTGTCAACTTCAAATTTGTTCCTGAAGACATCTTTGTTTCTAAAGCTTTTGCTCTCTCTTTGCTAGTTGCTCATCTCAGTCTGCTATTGGTTTTTGCACATTACAGATGGTGCAGGTGAGTATTTCTCATATTATCATTACATCTAGTGTAGTGGCATTGATATTCCAGTATTGAAGTAGGAAAAGAAAAGTCATATTATGTTAACGATATTATTTTCTTCTCTACATATGAAGGTAATGAGTTAGCGGCCACTGGACTGCATTTTTCCTTTTTCATCTTTTGCAGGCATGAAGGGGGACTGTTTGCTGTTGTGCGTTCAAAAATCATTCAACTGAAGCTCAGAGTTTCTCAGAGAAATCCTTCCTCAACCAAGAAAGTTCTTCAAGCGGACCGTAAGCAACATGCACAATCTATTTTGTGATTTTCTGTACTTGAAAAGGCTGTCAAGCGTTATACTGTCACTAGTTGTCTTGATTTGGCATGATCTATGGTTGCTGAATTGGTCTGTGTCTATTTCATTCTCAGATATTGTGACGACTATGTTTGTTGGGAATTTCATTGGCATTATATGTGCCCGATCCCTCCATTACCAATTTTATTCTTGGTAAGTTTTGCAGCTTATTTCTTTCTTTAGGTCATGGATTCTATCTCATACTCATCTCTCAACACAAATGTCTTGATGTGGTTATTAAGGGTTGGCTAAACTAATTCTCAAAGTGAATTAAAAGAAGATCAAATTGTCCACATTAAGTATTTAAATATGCAACTTTCCATATTTTTAAACATTTGAAAAGCTTTAGTAAATGACAATTTTACTTTGATTCTTGGAATAGTTAACATAATATTCAGCTTGAGATAGATGCATGCTTTTATGATCTTATGTTTGTATTGAGCTCAGTTCTGGTGGTAACTGCACATAAAAGTACAACAAATATTTCAAGAGGACATAATTGAAATGTTTAATCAGAACTTTATAAAAATGATAAACTGTCTTATTCCAATTTAATCATTGTGACACACTAAAATAAATAATGCATTCCAGACGGACCTTGTAATAACTTGAGATGCTTCAGCATCTCATTGAAGAACAGAGAATTTCGGGATGCATTTTGTTAGTAGTTCACGGGACTGCAGCATGTACTTAAAGGGAGAAGTGTATTTAAATATAAAATGCTCATTGAGTAGTTGACCACCTCTTTGTGTGAACTTTTTTCCCAGTGAGTCAGTGAAGATCACAAAAATCAGCTCCTCTCCCCTGCTAGCATGGCACCAAAGCAAGACATAAAGGCCTTGACTAACATTTGCCAAGCAAATGGAAATTTGGAAGATTATTCGCTCTTTCACTGTGTTCCTGGGTTCTGTGTCAAAGTTTCAATTGAATTAAGATAAAACCATTGATGTTCTAGATCTTGTTTGCAGGTACTTCTATTGCTTACCATATTTATTGTGGAAAACACCATTTCCTACCCTCCTACGGTATTCAATTTGATACTCAAACTTCTTTGTTTGCTTTAGTTGTATGGTATTTTCTGTTGACAAGTTTTCGTTTTGTACTGCAGCTTACTTTTGTTTGCAGCTGTAGAGTTTTGCTGGAATGTCTTCCCCTCCAACACTTACTCATCACTGGTCCTCCTCTCTGTCCATTTGATCATATTGGGCGGTCTATGGATAAGTTCACCAGAATATCCATATGTAGAAAAAACAACTGATAAATCTACATCTAAGAAGAAGGCCAGATAAAACACTACTTGTTTTCTATTGCCCGAGAACTTCGTTATGCATGCGAATGACAATATTATCTCCCCTCATCTCCTACCACCATTGTGTTAAACTCTGATGCTCTGATCAAGAGGCGTCGTCTGATTATACTGAGAGTAGCTTTTGTTTCTGTTTTTATTCGTAGTGATAATGCTTACTTTTGTTAGATGGTATACAAAACCAGAAAGCTGGTCACAACCACACACAGAGATCATCCCATGGCATCAAGGATTAATATTTCGTGGGGTTTTCAACATTTGAGGATTTCACTAGCACAAATCTGAATTAGACTTGAATATGTTGTACGTCGTTGATATTGAGATTTAGTTGATTTAAGGACATTTAGTCATTTTCGTCGAGGTTAGCTGTTCGTTTGTGCGTGCACCAACTAAGAAGTTAGGCAAGAACGCTGTTTACTGCTCACGGAAACATTCAACGTATAATTAACATATAGTTAACGTCCTTTTCACGATTCATCAGATTTTGAATTTGACAACGTGTCTGTAGGGTATCTGAAATCCCACAAGTTAACTAGTGCTGAACCAGGAGATTTTTCTTAGCATCGTTATACCACTCGTTAAACAGTTGAAATAGAATTGAATAGGATCAGGTAGAAAACCCCGTGTCAATCCGTTTCAATTAGCAAACTATTATATCTAATTTTGACAATTTATTTGATTTTTTCTTGAAAAGAGTTTTACATATTCGTAACTACATAAAATATATAGTACTATGACAATTTGCTAGTTTGCGACAATCTTTAAAGGACAGTTTGATGCACTAAGCTCTCGCTATGTGGGGATTCATGAAAGGAGCCCTGACATCATTTCATCTTTAAAGGACAGTTTGATGCACTAAGTGGGGATTCATGAAAGGATCCCCGACATCATTTCTATGAGAGGTTGTTTCCACAACTCAAACCTATGATCCCTTAGTCACATAACAACAAATTTACCAATTGTGTCAGTGCTTTCCTTTAGTTTGCAACGATTTTTGTACGTATATAGTACTAGTTTTGCGACAATATTTGTACGTATATAGTACTAGTATAAAACAGAAACAAGTAGAGAATAATTCATGCATCTCTCTGTGTTTCTAACCCAAAAGATGAAGCAAAGTATCATACCAATTAACAAATAACAAACACCAAATGAACATTGTATTAACCATAAAACACTGCCAAAGCACCACTATCACTTTATTGGAATTGCAACTGAAAAGAAAATACTCCTACTTAAGTATATAATATAAACACTACGAAATTATTCAAAACAACAAATTAATCAAAACAATTACACTTACTAATAATTAATTAACATCGATTAATTCGATCGTTAATTAATTTAACTCCGGCAACGAGTAATAGTACTGCAGTCACGTGTATACGGATTAGCTTCAGCACCCGTCTTGCAGTTATAATACGACGCACCTCTTCTAGAACACGGAACACTGTTACTCTGCAGCGCACCATAGCTTATGTAATCAGTAGTTGCTAATATACGCCGATTGCTCTCCGAATCCATTTCGAATTCTCCGGCAGCCATACACTCCGCTATCGAACCTTCACAGCTATCGGCGGATTTCATCGGAATCCAACCGCTCACGTCGAAATCGCCGCCGGTAGCATCGCCGGAGATAATCAAAGCTGCGATCAACAATGAAGAGATGATGAAAATGGAGGAAAAGGAATTCACCGCCATTGTTGATAAATTTTTCAATGCCGATCGGTGCGTTATCTTCCTTCTCTCTTACTCAATATATATAGAGAAAAAAAAAAAAAACTGGATTATTTTATTTTTTTCTGTAAGTTCTAACTACTACTGCTACTGCTACCATATTCTCACTGTTTTTAGCTCAACGACAATATGGCGGGATTGGGATACTACGGATTTTAAAGTATTTTTGGCCTTGTTCGTATTTACCAAAGTGCCAGTCTCAAAATTAATGCATGTCCAAAATATATTTGACTCTATTTAAGTGGGTGCGAAAAAATGAATGGAAAAAAAGTTATTAGGTTATTGAGTTAATGGATTTTTAATGATTTTATATATAAAAATAATTATTGTGTTATTGGTTTGGTTTCGATTTGTAATGTTGTGTTATTGGGTAAATCAATAACCAATTAAGACGATAGTAATTTTTTACTTTACCCTTCATTGATATTAAATATTAGTAATTATTTAACATAACTAGACACTATATCAAATACTCTACACTACAATCTACATAATTAAATATTATCTTTCTTGTTTCACTATATCAAAACATTTGCAGTTGATTCAAAAATGAACTCAAACATAGGTAACCCGTCCAACCCGCCCAAAATTTGAAGGGTTGGACTCAAGATAATTTGAATTGGGTTCAATCTCAATCCATTCAAGCCTAACCCATTTTAAGAGAATCCTCAATTGAGCCCAATTCAATCTCCAATTTCAATCCGTTTTAAAACTCTTTACTAAGATATGTTCCTATATTAAAGGTATGAACTATTATCTATTTAACATCTTTAGGATTTATCTATTCATTTGTTACTTTTTAAAAAAAAAATCTTGAGCGGAAATTTGAATTGTGATTATAAAAGTTAAATATCACTATGTTAAAATTATTGAGAATAATCGGGTAAAATTGGGCGGGTCAAGATCCAACCCGATTTCTATCTCAACCCATTTTAATATCTCCAATTTCAACCCAACCCGCCCATTTGACACCCCTAGCTGATTTGTTTGTTTCACTGTATCGCGCCAAATTATCAGAGAAGTGAGAAGTTATATATTTTTTTTATGAGTATTTTCTTATTGGGTAAATCGAAAGCCAAACTGTTAACGACCAAAAACGATAAATCAAAAATCAACAAAATATTTTATTGATTTGACATATTTAAAAATCGAAAATCAATAAACCGAACCGAACCGATCGATGCACACCCATATGCTAAGGTGTGTTTGGTAGGAAGGAAAATATTTTTTTGGGTAATAAACATTTGTATACTATAATTTAAATATAATGAGAGGTGGATAGTGGTGAAGCTAAAAATTTCATTGAAGGTGTTTAAAATTAAATATGCACGTAAAACACATAATTTTTTACCTATATATTTTATATCATTTTTTATTTACAGAGTATAATTTTTCGATAAAAAGTGTTTGATTGACCATCCATCACTATATGTAGGTGGGGATGATGGGATAGGGGCAATGGGGTGGAGTGAAGATGTGTTGTGGTAGAGGATGGGGAGGACATAATGTAAAATGCTACTTGCGTAAAACTTATTTTCTCTACATTCATTAGAAAAATTAAATCATTTTTCTCAATTTATAAAACTAATTTTCCTAAGTATATAATTATGTGGGAAGGATTTTTAAGGGTAAAGTTGAGTTTTTATAGTGGGAAAATAGTTAATAGTTGTGATCCAAAGGATTCACCGTCATAGTTATAATCCCAACATTCTCGAAAACAATTTCACCATATGAATGCACATGTACCACTTGTATCAATAATTAACGTGTTACTAATTACAAAAAAAAAACAAGATTAAGGGTATATGAAAGAAAATCATTTATCTACATTTGGTGTTTGCACCAACTTAATTATGAGCTGCTCATGATTAAAAAACACACAAATCATGTCTTCTACGTAATTTTATTATATTAATATTATTCATTTCATTTTATGTACATTTCAATTATTTGATTTTTCCTATCAACACATATATCAGATATTGAATAATGTGTATTCTCATGCATGTAGCATACTCATTGAATGTGAACAATTTCTTTTTTTATATTAAAATTTGTTTTCATTATAATTTGAAAAATAAAATATAATGAAATTTAGGGGAAAGTAGAGTTTATTATTAGAAGTATATGGTCATATTGATTTAGTATAAGAGTTTAGTTGTCCTAATCTTAGACCTAATCATAATATATAATGATAGTGGACGTAAGGAAAATCAAGGATTATGGTGGTCGGAGAAGAAATAATATTAATTTCAATGGATATGATAATACTACTACTACTACTACTACTAATAATAATAATAATAAGAATATGATATTAATTCAAATGAAAAATGAAGCTTCTTTGGTAATGGGTTTCGTTTATTTACCAGTTCAAACGCGTTACTCATTGCTGTTGGAAAGTTCAAGTCATTATCAAAATAGATGAACCTTTCAAAACCTACCAAAGAAAATGATGCCAATCTTTCTATATTATTATTATTATTATAGATTAATTTATTATATTTTCTTTGTTATCTAATATTTTTCTTCTACAGAGTTGTTTGGTCTTTTCATACTTAGTCGTTAGCAAATTGTTTCGTATTTATCCTTTGTTATATACGTAGCTCCAATGCAAAATAGATATACTCCATGTGTCTAAATTTTTCAAAATTAAAAAAGAAGAAATAATTCAACTCAAGGAGGCTTGATTTTGTAATTCACTTGCATAACTTTTCTTTGAGAGATTTTCATTTTTACACAAACATTTTGAAAAAATCATTTTCTTCTGTTCATTCTATAAAGGGTCTGAGGCAAAAACTTTATCAAATAGTGAGTAATATTAGGCCAAAAATCAAAGATAAGGAAAAAATGGTTAATTTTGGATAGTTCAAGGGCAAATTGGTTTTTTCAGTAGTAAATTCTTATCATTTGTCTTAGTTTTGGTGGACAGAATTACGTGATATTTGTTTATGGTAGAATGTGATAGATATCCCATGAAATTAATCAAGGTACGAAAAAGTTGGTCCAAAAAAAAAAACACTATATTATTTATAGAGTCAAACAATTTTTTCCCGAAACTGACCGACTTCAAACATGTTTTAAATAATGTTATGATTAATAGTAGTAGTACTTTTTATATAGTCTAAAATATGTCAAATGTTACTTAAAGCAAAAATAAGAAATTGATACCATGGTTACGCTTTAGAATAAAGTCCCAGGAGAATCCTTGAAAAAAATATGTCTAGGTGCCCTGTACAATAATAAATCATCACATCTATTCTCGAGATTTTAAATTCTTCATATAATCAAATAGAAATTACACAAATATTTGAGTACACAATTTTATTTTATTTTTAAAAATGCATCAAGCAGAGTGACCGTGCAGGCAAAGGAGGGACTCAAAATTCTCGAAGGAATAGAATAATGTGCAATCATCTTGGTCTCTTCAACCAAGAAAGTTCGACAGAATTCAGTAATTTTGATTTAAAATTGTATTTATTTTAAATAATGTATATTACATATAGATTTTTAATTTAAAATTCAGTAACTCAAAAAGACTAAAATTCAATATATATGAATTTCAAATCATGGTCTGCCTTCACCTTATACTGTAGTTCAATATGCAAAAGTCTTCCTGGTAAAGTTATTAGTATTTTTTATTGGAGTAGGTTTAGCATATCTTTCTTGTTGGAACCATTCCAGCTTAAATAGTTTTTTCTTTTCTCGGTTTTATTAAAAAAGACTTAAGTTAATATTAAAAACAGATGGATCCATTAACAAATTATGAACTAAAACTCAGTTTGAACGTCTGCAAGAAAATAAATAATACTAATATTTCTCAAAGAAGTCAACTACACAGCAGAAATTACTACCCAACTCATTAGAAATATTTTCTTGTTTTTCTTTCTTTGTCCAGTTGATTGTCCCAACCTTCAATAAGGAAACAAAAACCAAGACTTCAAGCACAGGTGGATTCACTTGTATGCACTTGCGAATCCAGAAATTCCACGAAGGATATTCAAGGTTTAATGTGTGTTTTTGTGTGTGTGAGATTGATAATTTGACCTATATATGTAGTATAGTTTTCCACCAAAGGGTGTTCAACAAATCAACCTTCAACGACAAAAGTGCTTACTAAAGCTACATATCAGATTCGCGTCATAAAAAGTGTCATATAGTGGTAATTCGTGTATATTGAATTAAAATCATGGATCCACCTCTAGCTTCAACAGTAGATGAAAAACTATTAGTTCCATTGTTTGGATTTCTATTTCCTATGAAATTTCATTTCCTCTCGATATTCATCTGGCAAATATCAATATCAATTTATAGAATTATAGTACAGTATATGTTCGTGAAAAAATGGAACGTAAAACAGACAAGCTCGACAGGCATCAATTAGTGCCTTTTATATTTCAAGTAAGGAGACTGACCAAAAATACACCAGGTAGTGAAAAGATTTTAGCACTCAGCAAGAGGAACTTGTATTATCTTTCTAGCTTGCTTAATATTGCTTCCATTGGAGGCAGTTCCTTTAAAATTTGAGCCCAGTCAGGCATTCCCTGCAGAGTTGATCAATATTAAAATCGAGGAATTAACCCGTAAGAATAGTAAATTATACTTTTCTGGATACAGTCATCTATGTCATGTCATGAGCAATTTATGTGCTGATTATGTATGCATAAAAGCACATCATTGAGTCAGGATTAATG
This sequence comes from Solanum acaule, assembly GCA_036250505.1. Classification (NCBI taxonomy): domain Eukaryota; kingdom Viridiplantae; phylum Streptophyta; class Magnoliopsida; order Solanales; family Solanaceae; genus Solanum; species Solanum acaule. Next base: position 29,932 of record JAJOOR010003790.1, on the reverse strand, counting down.
GACCAAAGAAGAGAATTGCAGCAATTCTTTTTAAACAAGTACTGACCTTTCCTGATCGTCGAACACGACCATCTAGACGAAGTATAATGTAGACATCTTCACCAGGAGTCACACCTTCAGACTTCTGTTGATCCCTTATCCACCTGAAGTAGATTGAGGTTAAACAATACATCTCAATAAGCAATGGTTCTTCTAGTATGGACACAAAGGGGAAAAAATTCAGTCGATCAACAGTGTGACGAATGTCCTTAAAAGTGGCACAATTCCCATGAAGATGATGTGATGAGTGATTTCAAGAGTATTAGGAACAGGTTGATACCTTTCCCACTCTGCAGGTGAAACGACCTCCGCCTTGAACCGGATCTCTGACTTCAGTTTTGATTTTGCAATTATTGACCGAGTTCTTTGATCAAAATCTTCCTACAGATTGGAGAAAAATAAGAAAATCTGAACGAGATACATGCACCATTAAGATTATTGTCTTATGCTTGTTGAGCAACAAGAAATGACTTTCAATAATCCTGTAGCATGTAAAAATATATTTTGGACTTTGAGCAAATAGAAAACAGAATCATGAACTTGGCATGCATGTTATAGCATCATGTTGTTTAAAAATGATCATTAAGTGCTACTTTCAATCTTACCCCTATGGATGGGAGGGAAGCAACTGCCTTTTGCGAAAGACCAAAACCTTTCTTCTCTATTTTTGTTTCCCTACCTTCACCCCAAATAACAGGAACTAGAAGGACTCCGCGTTTAAGAAGCTCAGTACGGAATTTCTCAGCATTTCTCATAGCCAGAGAGACTGTCTCCTTTTTTCCAGCCAAAATAACCTAACAACAAGCAACTGGTCAAACTCCAAATGCATGGAGACAATATGTTCGAGTCAGGCATTTTAGAAAAAGAAATAGAGATACAGAGAGAACAAATAAAGGGATATCTTTTTGCTCATGAAATATAGGCATTTGTTGAAAACCTAGCAAAAAATGTTACTAACTTTCTGTCTTAAATCATCCCTCCAACAATGTAAATGTGATGGAAATGGATTCTTCTAATGAAGGAGGTAAACCATATCTTTTGATCTATTAAGCAGAATACATGGCAACGAGAACTAGACAAGTGACACCAGTAAAAGTTATACAGGACATCTCATTCTTCAAGGTAAAATTGAAGGACTCCTGACGTTTTCCACTCAACTTCTGGAAATTGAAAACAGGAAGAGTAAAGGGGAAGTTGTCTCACTAACAGGCCTCACTGTGTCTCTTAGCTGGACGAGTTCAACAATCCTATCAGTTGAAAGGCGCAAAGGCAGCCTTGATAGTGTTTCATCACGCAATATTTGTGCAAGCTGTTCCTCCTCTTTTTTGTTGTCCCAAAACAACAATGCCACAAAAACAACAATACCTGCAGAGTGCTGGTTCAAGAGATTAATCATTTTTGAGAAACAGTTCTTTTCATTCAAAAGAGTAAGTTAATATAGCTAGGAAATATAATTTACAGAACTTTAGAAGTGAACTAAATAATCCATAGCAAAGGTAGTCATTATTTACCAGCGACATTTATAGCAGCATTTCCTGCAGTTGCCCCAAAATCAGGAGCACCATCTCCACCTTGAATTGCACGGATTAACCTGGGTATAGTGAAAAATGTAGAAATTCCAGCAGCAGCAATGAATGCCACATAGAAGAATCTTCTGACCCCCCTAAAAGGTGCTTGTACCTCACTGATGAGCTTAAGGTCTCTACGGAAACTGTACCCTATGTCTTCCCCTCCTAACCTAGCCTGTGAGATAAACAGAAGACTAAGAGATTCAGAAACAATGAAGCAAAGCTAGAGCCTTGCGAAGTTCTGAAGATACTGTAACATAGTCAATGTGGTAAGGAACTGAATTAAATTTAGACATCCAAGCATGACGAAAACTAAAGAACTATATCCACAGTTGGAAACAAACCTCTTCCTGTAGTTCCTTAAATTCAGGCAATGCTCTGAAGGAAGCCAAATCCGGATCATTAAGGATTGTGCCAAACTTTAGGTTATACTCTTTCAAAGCAGTGCGTAAACACTCAGCAGCTTTCTTTCCTTCCCCCCTTAAGTAAATAAAGAAAATAAATAAACAAATAGAGAAATAATAAATGAGTGAAGAAGAATAAATAAGTACATATAGCTCCTTTGTGACGCTCATTAAAGTTCCAACATTATTCTTAGTGATCCTTCCAATGAAACAATTAAGCTAAGAACTGCGATTAAGAAACATTAGGTGCCTTTACTTGCAGTTCACAAAGCTAAAACTGTGATTAAGAAATTTTAAATTCCTTTACTTGCATTTTAACGAGAAGAAAGTCACAAATATGTTTTTTTTCCTCAATGTGGTTTCAAGAAAATAACTACTTGTCTTTATCCAGCTAAATCAATTCAACCATGAAAGAGGCAAAGGAGAAATATACCTGTAGGCATGGCAGCATGCTTTGTTATAAAATGCTGCTTGAGCCTCCTCAGGGTTGGGATTTAGAGTAAGTGCTGTGTCGAACAGCACAAGAGCATCTTTCACCTGGAAAGATCAAATTTAATGAACAATACGGTGCATTTTGCCCATATTGCAGATTGAAATTGTAACCAACTTGTAGGAGGTTTGTACGCAAACCAAAATGCAGATTATTGGAAACATAAGTGGGAAATAACAAGAAAAAGCCGATTGAACAGATTTTAAATTGGTAATTTCACAAAAGAAAAATTGTTGATTAAAAAGAAAAAGATAATTTGATCAAATAATTGACAAGAAATTAACAAATCGATAGCTTTTTCCGGTAATAATTGAGATTCAACCTACTAGATGCTATCTTTAAGCTTGCTATGCAGGTTCAAATAGAGATACACAAGAAACTATAACTCAGACATTCAAGCTTCTGATGTGTACAAGATTATAAACAGAAAACCTCGTTGAGTAGGAAAATCTTCGAATCATCAATCTTTTGGTACATGTTTAGTTTTAGACAGAGTGTGCTTGATGTAGTGAAAAATAAAATAAAGATGAATGCAGAGAACTCTTTGCAGCAAATCCATAATGTAGAGAAAATGCTGTGACTATTTACCAGGTCAAATAACAGAAATGACAGTTCATAATCTCATGGTGCAAATGTGTTCTTGATTCCATTATATGAAACAGATCGTGTGGTATGGTTTGCAGCAAAAATAAGCATGCTTAATGTGGATGCCACAGTAAACTGTGTCAAAACACCAATAATATTTTTTGAGGAAGAGACATCAAAGCTTACTGTAATTTGCTTTCCAATTGTAGTCCTTCTGGTCCATCTATCTCAATTTATGTGACAGGTTTTCTTGTTTGATGTCAAATTTACAATCTTAGCATTATTATAAAAATCCAGTCATAAGCATTTTGAAATCTAGTTGTTGTTGCAGATAAAATCTGAATGTACCTTCCAATCTTTCAAGTCACTGTCAAAAGTCCACTCTCGACCATTTTCCAACAAAGTATGATTAGGGCGGGTGCTAAGTGTAGGGGCAGAGCCAGTCCTTTAGGTACAGGTTCAACAGAACCAGCAGCTTTGGCCCGAACCTCGTAGTTATGTTTAAAAAGTTCATTTCCTATGTATAAATAATATATTCAAAACTCATAAACTAAAAATCCTAGCTCCACCTCTAAGTACATCTGTTACCATAAGATTTACTCAAAACGTTATGTTCAAAAAGTTCATTTGATATGTATAAATAATATATTCAAAACTCATAAACTAAAAATCCTAACTCCGCCTTTGAGTACAACTGTTACCATAAGATTTACTCCAAATGGAATTTTTTTGAATATACATGTCAAACTAGTAAACTTGCTCAAGTTGCTGACTCTTGGAGAACACTTGAATACAAGGGAATAATATGACTGCAGATGATCAAATGATGGGATAATAAAACTCAAAATCAAAACATCTATTGTCATTCATCAAATTAAATTGCATGAATTAAGAGGAATCCCTTTTATTTACTATCTTAACTTATTTGATGTCAACAACTATTGTTGGAGCTACAATATGAAGTATATCTGTGTTAACGAACCTCAATCCACCTCTCTCTGTCTAAATCAACAAGAACAACATACTTAGTAGAGTCTCATGAAGCATAATGTATATGCAAACTTTCTAATAGACCTGAAAAACAATGCAATCATTAAGGAATTTCTGCTGCCATGAAATTGAGTCAGAATCAGGAAAATACCCGTCCTTTAGAGAAGAGGTCGAGGCCGGCATTGACGCAGGACTCAGCAGTGGGAGTGGGTTCACTGACTTGGGGCGACGACGATGATGGCGGAGGGGGCGAAGTAGAAGAAGAACAAATGGCAACTGAAACACGATTCTTTGGGGGGGAATTTAGGCATAATTGTGTAGTTGTTGAGAATTTGGAAGATGATGAAGAGAAGAAGCAGAAATGGAGGCGATGGGAGGAGGGAAGAGTTGCAATGGCCATGTCAAGATTTATCCATTCGCACCACGCCTTGCACTTCTTGTGGTTTTCATAGAAGGCTTTAAAATATGGACTTATTTTTTTGAAGTTTGGTTTATTAAGGGATTATTATTAGAGACCTCCTCACTCTCAAAATATTTGTAGTGTTTAATCATCTACATGTCAGTTTAAAAAATATTAATTAAAAAAATGTTTGATTATTTCTTTATTAAATATTTATTTTATTTATGTATTGTAATAAATGTGTTTATTTAATACATAATACTTTCTTGGTAGATTTTTATTTGTTCACTTTAGACTTTGCACATTTTTTAAGAAATGATGATTGATACCATAATACACATATTAATTGGTGTTTAGTATTAAATATTGGAATATGATTTTTGAGGAATAAGTAACTAATATTAAGGATAAAACATGATTTTTTTTCTTGATATGTTAAAAGTGTCGAGAAAAATGAAAATTTATTTATAAAATGACTATAGTTTGGGCTTAATTAGAGATTTATAGCTATAGTCTGCTTAATTATAAATTATAGTTACATGTTAGGGGGAGAAGAGATGCTAGCGAGACTAGGAATAAGGTTGTTCAAAATGAACCGTAACTCATAAGCCAACCACAAAATTGATTTATTGGCTTTTTGGTATTGGATTACCAGATTAACGATTGATGAACAAAGTAAAATTTAATGGTTAATGGTTTATCAGTGCGGGGGCGAATTACACAATTTTCTTATTGGGTAAACCGTTAATCCGTTAAGAACTATCGTAGTTACATTTTTACCATAAGTATATTTATTAAGTAAATGCGTATGTGCATACACCCTCAAATTTTAGACTTTCATATATGTCTCACTATGATTTACAATTACTATATTACCATCTTAAATAGGGCTAGGAAAAATATTTCGTTTGATGGAGATCAATATATTGGTGAGTGAAAGTGAAAGAAGGGTGCATAAACTTGGTGGAGCCTATTCACCACTAGATAACAGTGTGTTAATTCCTAATCTGATATCGTACCAACCGATAGCTTATTGGTTGACTAGTGGATTAGTATTTTAAAATCTGATATCGCCTTGCTTTGCCTCCTTCCTTCTTCGCTAATGAAAGCTAGACTCACACGTCTGCTTATGAAGATTATGGCTTCCTCATTAATAATTTAAACCATAAAGCATAATTATTCATTTGATCCGTTCAACAAGCAACCCTACTAGGAGAGGGAGGGGAGAGGCGAGCGAGATCTGGGAGAAAGAGGAGAGAACCGATAGAGTTTGAATATCTCATGTATTCGTTATATTATGTTGTATCACGAATATAATTGATACAACTGATTTGTATCAAAATGAATACAATTATGTATCAAAACTATTGTGTTTAGCTACATATTAAGAGGAGAGAGAGGAAACGGATAAATACATGTTGTATTTATTGTATCGTGAATACAGATGATACAAAATACAAATATAGTTGTCTGAATACAATTGATATAAAATGCAAATTTCACCTCGATTTGGTTGAATACAATTGATACATTATAATTTAACAAAGATGATAAATGCATATTGTATTCGTTGTATCAATTTATATCACAAATACAATTGATTTGTATCATATATAGAATATAATTGTATCAACTGTATTAACTAACACAATTTGAATCGACGAATACAAATTGTCATAATACAATTGATACAAAATATGTATAAAGTTGATATATAATACAAATACAGTTGATATAAAATACAAATTCATTTGATACATAATACAAAATACAATTATCATATTATGTAGAATGGTTTTTGGGCTGCAATTGTTTAGGATGTAGAGAGAGAGGGGAGAGAGGGTGAGAGGGAGAGAGAGTGAGGGATAACGCAATGGAAGGAGAGAGGGAAAGAGGAGAGAGAATTTTGTTATAAATTATAAAAACCATACTTATAGCTACAAATTGTAATTATTTAAATTATAGGGATTTATCGTAAATATATATCAGATATTTATCTTGCTATATAATTTTCCTTTTTAAAAATAGTGAACAAATAAAAGTGAAGGAAAAAGAGTAATACACATATTTAGCAAGGTTAAAAGTATTTAGTAGGAACATATTGTAGTTGATGGCTTAAAGTCATAATTGTAATTTTCCATTTTCTTTAAAAACATTTAACTAATCTGTAAAAAGAAATTTCTCAATATTCTCGTTAGATATTCGAGGATGACAACTACAATCCAATATAATTCAAAAAGCGAGGTATGAGAAGGATATAACGTATACAACTGTTATGACTCTCGAGGTAGAGAAACTATTTTCAAAAGACGATTGACTCATGGAAAAGATGTAGCTATTTGAAATCAAATCAAATATTTTTATAACTTTGGATAATTTTATGACTCGACCACACCTAATCTTGTTGTTTATAGAGCAACTTTCACATATAGCAAACATAAAAATCATATTTGTATGTTATAGCTATAGTTTGCATAATTGTGTTCCATAGCAAATTTTATGTTTGTTATGGAGCTTTTGATTTGTATAATTCGCTACAAATATCCAATGTTATACAAATTGTTCAATTTTGTATAAATTCATTTATGCATTGTAATTTGTATAATAAGATCTGTATTTGTATAATTATAAGTGTATAAGACGAAAATAGATGTATTTGTATTTGTATATACACTTTTCTCTCGCTTTATACAAACACAAACACATTTTATATATTTCATACCGAAATGTATAAAATGGCTAATTGTATACTGAATCAGATGGCAAAAAAAGGGGATGTTTGCTGCGAATTACAATTAAAATAAACTATGACTATAACATTTAATTTGAATTAATAATTTGCCATTTCATACAATTTTCCCTTGTTTATATATCCTACAACAATTTGGGCCATAAAGGCATAAACCCGGCGTTACCTGCCCCAAGTTAGAAGACGAACTATCATAAAGCCCAATAGAAAAAGCCTTTTTAAAACTCTCTGTTCTCTTCCGTCTCCTCTTCGCCATCCGCAGCTCATTCTAGAACAGTCAGGTTTACCCGTTGCTCCTCTTCTCTGCATTTGATCTGTTTACTCTTTACCTTTTTCTTCCGATCTGCATATTTAGGTTTTATTATTCAATATTTTTGTTTATTTCGTACATATGAAGGATTTTTGGTGTTTCAACTGGTTAATTTTGTATTGATTAGTATAAAAGTTGCATTTGCAGGTGATTTTGCTGAATCGAAGTCTTCGTCTCCAATATCTCTTTGCCATGTGAGTAACTGTTGATCTATTGATAATGAATGTATTCCCTCTTCATTAGTAATTTGATTTTAGTTTTACTTTTGATGTGATTTATGTGTCTCATTTAGTTTGTACAATCGACTTACTCTAATAGTAAGTTACAAATAGCATGTCACTTGTGTTCTCCATACCATATGTCTTAATTAGTTTTTTCAATTCTAAACTGTGGGCTGCGGCTTTTAGGTTGTTAAAAATTGAGATTCCAATAAAAATAATACGGAAGATTTTGATCTGGAGCAATTAAAAAGATAACAAGCTCATCATCATTAGTTCATCTTTATTTTTCCAAAGAGTGAAGTTCTTGACTTAATCAACTTGAGGTTTGTTGTTGATTGGAACTATAATTGAGAGAAGTAATGTTTTTGGAAATCCAATAATATTATAATATTTTGAGATTTTTTCCCATTGTTCATATAATATAGCAAAACCAACAGTTTGATTATACTGATTCCTTGTTAGTTATCCAATGTGCAAATACTTACCAGGTTAACACATTTATTTAAGCTTTACTAGTGACCTAATATTCCTAATAACAAAAACAACATAACCAGTGTAATCCCCTAAGTAGTGTAATCCCATAGGTGTGGTCTGGGAGGGTGATGTTTACGCAACCTTATTAAAGCAAGTATATAAGGCAAATACAACAGCAAAAAAAGTCATGCTGAAAAACAATTAAGAAGAGAACAAGTGACAACAACAATTAATATGATAACTGAAGCAAAAGAAATAACAATAATACCACAATCGAAAAATAAATAGTAGGAAAGTAGTAATAACATTACGGATAAGGAAATTAGACAACGTTAGACCACCTACTTACCTTCTACCCTTAACCTCATATCTTCCTATCTAGAGTCATACCCTTTGTAAGCAGTAGGAGTGCCAAGTCCTAAGTAGATGGGTGAATTATGTTCTCTGTCATGGCTGGAAATTGTTTGCGTGGAGAGTGAGTGTGAGTGTCCTAGACCCGAACCTATCCTGTTATATTTGGATTGTTACTAGTTTTAGGACTTCACCATAGCCTTCAACAATTAGAAGCTTAACTTACTTTACCTTTAATTTATAATTATCAGCTTATACGTCGTGACTGTATTAACTAACCTGGTGTTATCTGTAAATGTTAGAAGTCAAATCTTTTTCAACTTTCAATATCAATGCAGTTGGGGTAAAATCTTTCAACCATTGTAGCCTGCTCCTATTTCTTTTGTCACATAAAACATCTTAAAATTTCAATTTGTTCTAAATGCTTAGCTATTTATCTTTTAAAATGAAAAATACTTAAAAGGTTTTTTAACAATATGCACAGAAGAGTGCCACAAACCCCAGCGCGTGCATCTGTATGTATGTATACACATACTAGGAAATATGGCGCACTGCTGTGCCAATGCAACACTTACTGAAAACAGAAGTGCTTTCCTCTGATGCAACTGCTTATTTTTAAACTTATCCTTTCTTTGGTGCAACTTCATGTATTAAAGAATACTTTCATGTCTCAACTCTAATATTTTGGACACAGCTGCATATTATTCTACCCTATTAGATTGGGTCTGGCTTGGTTTACGATTCCCCTATCTAGTATATATTATTATATTTATTGGTTTTTAGTGAGAAGCAACGTTTTCTAGTGTACACTCCATGTTGAAACTTCCGATAAATCTATTAGTGATGCTTTGTCAGAGTCTTCTTCTTCTTGCTGCTTTCCTGATAACTAACTTATGTCAGTGGAATCTGATATTATTCTTAGAGCCTATTTGAATTGCTTATTTGATGTGCTTTTAAGTACTTTTGTTGTGTTTCAGTAAAATAAAAAGCCATAAGTTAAAACTCCTAACTTATGATTTTTGGCTTATAAGCCTAAGCCCATCCAAACAGGCTCTTAGACTATAATCATTTAAATGATTTACAAATATTAAGCCGTTGTTACAAAATGGGAGTTAAGACTGTTGTTTTGGTAATTAATGACAAGTGACAACTAGTCACTGTTGTTTTTTTTTTTGGTAAGATATGTGAAAAAAGCTTAAATGCAAATTTGATTAGTTCACAATCCTCTAATACCACTTCTCTAGTTGTATCTGTAATTTTATATGGGTAGGAAATTTTTGAAGGATGCTTCACTCTTCAAGTCTTGGTTTATATTGTGATTTATATGCAGGATATTTTAATATGCACCAAAAAAAATAATCCTGCATGAAAGAAAAGTTACTTGTAGGATAGTTTCTTCCATTTGAGCTTTTGCTAATATTGTCATCTCATAGAAGATACATTGCTGATGGGTTTTTTTTTGTTCAGGTCGGATGAGGAAGTTGTTGACCCAAAGGCAACACTGGAAGTAAGTTGCAAACCTAAGTGTGTGAGGCAACTAAAGGAGTATCAGGTGATTCCCTATGCAATGAAATAGCCTTTCAGTTATTTCAAAAGCTTTTGGTTCTAATTTAATTATTGGAACTATTACTTATCTCCTTTATTTTGGGTGTTCAACACTTCCACTGATTAAGCTAATTATCAGGATGAGCTATAACATCATTTATATAAGTGAAAGGCTATTTTTTGTAATTTTTAGCATCATCATGCACTGTTTCATAGATGGGTATAGCAGTTGAATCTTCTTTTTGTTTGAGAATTCGGGGCATTCTAGTGATAAGTGTCTTCGAATGGAACACAATTGTATGTTTCTTAACAATGCATATGACCTTTTACTACAATTCAAAGGTTCCATAATAAACGTTCAATGAAAAAAATCTGAAAATGAGAGATTTTCTGTAAAATTAGTAAAACGTAGAATGAAAGACAATCCTATATTGACAAGGACGAGCTTTTTCACGATTTAGTAATGCCTAAACTCTTTCTTGTGTATCAAGGATCATTGAAATAAGCAAGAATGCTATTTCAACGAAAAATGCTATTTACGAGGATTTCAATCAAGATACCTAAACAAGTTAGTTCATTCTTTTTTTTGATGATGAAGACATTAGTTCATTCTTAAGTGCTTGAATTGAGTGTAGTGGAATGATGAATTTATCTCGTCGCCTTTTCTGGGGTTGCTTTTTTCAATAAACATTGGTTACATTTCGTTACATGTTTGTATCATCATTCCACTACACTCAATTCAAGAACTTAAGAATGAACTAATGTCATCATTATAAAAAAAAATGAATGAATTAATGTATCGGTAATCTCGGTTATGGACGAGTGCTCTTGGTATAGTTGGTCTAGCCTTAAACCATCGTTTATTAGAGACATCAACATGATGTTTTAGCTTGGTGGAAATGAAATCTTTTTCCTCAGGATCCTATTAAATAGAAACAGAGAACAAAATAACTAGAAAGGTTGTAAGAATCCCCTTCTTCTAGAAGGATCATCTACAAAGCTATTCGTTTAAAGTGTATTCAGGCCAAAAGTTGACATAGATGTTATTGATATAAACTCCTTTTTTTCCCCAAAATTTTGTTCACATCTTAGATCTATAAATTGACTCATATCTTTAAAAGCTCCTAATAGAACAACTCGGTTGAAGCGTAATGATCAGATGTCTGTAGTGCATTGTAGGTCCCATAATAGGACCCATTCTTCTGCTCTTCTCCAGAAGTCTATGATTATTTATATCTATTACCTTGACATCAAAGAAGAGTTCGACCCAATCCTTTGTTTCCATTCCAACATTCCCCATTTGTCCAACTGTTGCTGAGCAGTTATGGATATCACATGGACTTCTTGTGGACAAATTTTCGTTGATCATGCGACACTCAGATTTGAACAGGGAGAAAAGGATTTGCAGTCCTTGCAGCTCTGGGCTCGCTGTCGTGAGTGGGCCTGTTTATGTCAACTACCCTCTAGTTTTTTTAAATGGAAGACAACAAACTTATTAAATCTCTTTTCTGCCTTAATTTTTAAAAATTAGTTCTTAGTTCACTTTTCCCTTAAAACCATTTCTTCTGAACTAATCCAAACACACATAATTTAAAAAAAAATAAGAATCCCAAACCCATTATTTCCAAAAATCAGACCTAAAACAATCCTCCCAAAATCAAAGAAAACAAAGTGTTTTCTAACAAAAACACCAATCTGTAATGAAGAAAGCTAATACCTTTTCTACTTTTCATGAATCTAGTGTAGTTTCATTTTTTATTTCTTCTATACTGTAAGGTCTATGATCTTCACAAGAACTCGGAGTGGCACAAAAAATGTCTTGGATTATGTTATGTTAGACCTGAAAATTTTATATTTGGGAAATATCATTTATTATCACTGACATAACCTAACATAATATGTACTGATTCCATGATCGACTACTACAAATACCAAATCAATTAAAATAGCATGTCAAGAGAATTTTCTTTGCATGTTACTCTGATGGGATGAACCAACACAGGGACTTAATTTGTGATTTGGTCTCTCTAAGAAGCCAAAAAAAAAATATGTTTTTGGGGTCCAAATACTTCTCCCTCTCTACTTCACCTTGGCACTCTAAATTTCAGCTGGTCAGCAGGTTGCTAGTATTTGTATGTTTTTTTGTTTCTTTGTTTTGTGTGTAGCATGTTCTTAGATCCAAGAGGAACTGCGGAACTTCAATCAGATTTTTACTTCAACCTTGCCTATTTTTCTGTTTGATTGCTTTCTATGGGGTCCTTTTGTTGTTTGTATTGCCAACTGTTTGCTGTAAGAGTTTTTGATGAAGAAGAGTGTTGCTTCAAGATTTTCTTTCTCCAAGACTCTGATTTCTAATTTTGATGCCATTAAACATTTTCCAAGCCCGTTTCAGTTTTCTACTTCTTGTTCTTCATCTACTACCTCTGCCAACATCTTTGTAACCAACTTAATTATTTGTGCAAAGAATGTGCTTCGGATGGGGATTCTGAGTTTCTAACTTTTGGAAGGATTTTGGTCCCTCTTTCTATAAAAAGTGAAAAGTTCTCTTTTTGGAAGGATTCCAGAACAATGATGTCTCATTCAGTTGTGCCAACTGTGCAACCTAAGATAACAATACAGTAACACATTTGATCTTCAGAACAATTGCGTTTGATCTGTTTTTTAGATTTTAACTAATGGATGTGGAAGTATTGCACCTTAGAATGAAGGTGATATTCCTTCACTAACCTCCCTGGGATGTGTATATTACTTTCATCAAGACATACATGTATATTTTGCGTTTTTGTTTTGTCAGGCATAGGGGACTTTATTTGTGGATTAAGAACGATGCATATTTAGTCCACTTGGTGTATCATTTTCTATCTTGAGAAACACATTTAAGTGATGGAGACTCTATCTAGTTATGGTTTGTTATTTTTAGGGTGCACATCGTTCCCACTGCTCTATGATGTTTAACTGTTGACCTGCTTTATTTATCTGATCTGACAATTCTTTTGGGTGAATGTCACATTAATGTTTATTAAATGGGACAAGATTATTTGCACTTTGTCATTAGTTGCGGTCACAATAAATTTTCTACTTGCAATATTTGATTATTTTCATCTTTCTGTTTGTTACTACCCCCTTCTTCCCCTTTTTTCTCCGTCTTTTGGAGGGTGGAGGGTGGATAATGAATTCTGTTGAAGGCCAGCTTTCCTTGCTTCAAAATTTGTAGTGGTTTTCTTACTTTGTGGGTCTCATTCTGCATCGTACAGGCATGTACTAAAAGGATAGAAGGTGATGAATCAGGGCACAAACATTGCACTGGACAGTATTTTGATTATTGGCACTGCATCGACAAATGTGTAAGCTCCCTTTTCGTCTGCTTGGCATTTTTGTGTTGGGGTTTTCAGGGGTGTGCTGCCTCTTGTTTCTTTTCTCCGTTTTTATTGTTTGTTGTTTTCTTATCTTTCTGTGGAACTGTTTACACAGGTTGCGGCGAAGTTATTTGACTACCTCAAGTAACAAGGATATAAGTTGTTGATCCCTTGCTATTTATCTGTTTTTTTTGTTGTTGAACAAGTCATTACCATATTATTCCTCACTGTGCTGCTGACTTGCAACCCTTTCAATCGACTTGGTTGCTGCATAGGAAAATTTTGAACTATGCACATCTTTAAAAAATGATTAATAAATTATACTCGTGGGTTAAATTTTTTGAACCCTTTATTTGTTCGAATTATTGAGGATCTCTCGGATGTTATTCCCTGATGGCTTCATGGGGGAAAACGTCTTGTCTGGTGCTCATTGAATCCTGCGCATATATTGATGAATGAGTTATTTTGAGTAGACAGAACTCAGAAGTGCAAATGCAGTCAGCTGCTTGTTCTATCCACTGTATTTGTGGGTTTTCGTTTGCACTTTACTCGTTGTACTGTGTGTTCCTTCTTATTTGGTCGATGGAGAGGTAACAAGTATCGAGCGAAATGATTATGTGATTATGTTCACTCACTATGCTGGGGAGGGGTATAGCCATTAGAGTTTATGAAGAGAGAGGTGACATCTTATCCAAAATGAATCAGTTCAGTCTTGTCTCAAAAATGGCTAAAAATATAGCCAGGTAAAATGAAATTTTAGCCTACGTCTTAACTTTATTGATGTTGGAAAGGAAAATATTGAAGTAATGGTTGAAAAGTGCAAATTGATAGGAAATACATATTAACGCCTAATGAAGTACCAAATTTCAACGGACATCACCACTTCACCTCACATGATAGGTTTTGAAATGCAATTGTGGCAAATCCATAAATAAAATTGTCTCATCTCTAATTGATAAAATAATTTAAATCGTTGGACAAGACTATTGATGTAATTTACCATCGTTAGTACAATGCAAATGATCTCCGTTTAGATACCTAAAAAGAACAAGTAAGCGTACATTTCAATAATCCTAATTGGGCCATGAACGCACTATTGTCGTCCATGGAGATGGATTGATATGGGGATTTTTACTTCTTACCTAGTCGCTTCTACTTGAATTGTTCAACGTGCATTGTAACGATCTATTCAACACTATCTGGTTCTCGAATACCCGGTAAAGGATTAATTTCACAAATGGTCTTCATAACGTATTCTTGATTTTTTAACCCCATATAATAAGAAGTTCAAGAACCAGCTTCTTGCTTTAGAAAATTTGTTAGGCAAAGTTTTTGTTGCTCATCGGGCATATATTAGTTTTTACTATAAAATATAATTTATTATATTTCAGTACAATGAACTTAAATTGATCACAAGTTATACCTTACCGACAATAGACACACAAATAAAACTTTTGTTGTCCATCAAAGTTCTAACTTTTCCTTTTCCTACAAGTCAAAAGTTCAAAATATTTCAAGATAGTGAACATGCTCAATTGACCATAAATTCGACTTCATAGGCAACAAAACTTCTTCCTTACAATTTTTTTGAACTTAAAGTTATATTTTTAAGAAGTTAACAGAAACACAAAATTGGCCACTTTTTGATACAACGTGCCTCATTTCATGGGTAAAGTTAGAAGACCAATTCAAAAAGCCCAATAGAAAGCCTTTTAAATTTTTCTCCTCTGTCTCCTCTTCACCATTCGCACCTCATTCTAAGAAAAGTCAGGTTGCTCCTCTTCTTCGCATTTGATCTGCTTCCTCTTTATGTGTTCATTCGATCTGCATATTAGGTTTTATTATTACATTTTTTTTTTTTTTTTTTGCACATATGGAGAATTATGTTTTTTTTAATCGTTTTCGCACTTATTAGCTGGTTAATTTTGTATTGATTAGTGTAAAAATTGCATTTGCAGGTGAATTTGTAGAATCAAAGTCTTCGTATCCAATATCTCGTTGCCATGTGAGTACTGTTGAGCTACTGATAATGAAACTATTCTCTCTTTATTAAAGTAATTTAATTTTGATGTGATTTATGTGTCTCATTTCGTTTGTACAATCGATAGGATTTCACTATTAACGAGTAATTTATTGAATTTTACAATAGATGATGGTGTTCTCCTTACTATCTATGTGAGTGTGATTTTTAATTAGTTTTTCAATTATACACGGTGGAAATTGTGATTCCCTAAATAATTTATATAGAATTTTGATCTGGGTAAAAAAATAAAAATAAAATCGTCATCTTTATTTTGTCAAAGAGCAAAGTGTTAGACTAAACCAACTTGAGGTTGGTTGTTAATTGGACCTCTATGTTGAGAGAAATGAAGTTGCTGGTGCCTGGTAATTCTATCTTAATTTTTTTTTGTTGTTGTGATTTTTCCCATTGTTTATATAATGTAGAAAAATAGGAGTTCATTTATGCTTGCGGCTATAAAAAGGAGAGGAAGAAGTAGTTTGTTTATACTCAAAATGTTGGTAGCTTTCTAATGTGCAAAGAATTATTATTTTTAGTATGTATGTTTAAAACACATTGACGTGCTAATATTCCCAAGTAGACGGATGGATTATGTATCTCTCCGAGAAGCAGTGCGTCATTTATTGAAATACCTTCGTGGGATTTGATTGGAGAGTGGGTGTGAGTGTCCTAGAACCAAATTTATCCGGTTATATTTGGATTTGGTTACTAAACTTTCTACATCAATGTCATGGGACTAAAATCTTCAACCATGTTAGCTTGCTATCTTCTATTTCTTTTGTTGCATAGAACATTTTAAAATTTTAATTCTCTAGATCTTAGATATTTATCTCTAAAAATGAAAAATACGTAGAAGTTTTTTAATAATATGCAGAGACTTCAAGTGTGCCGCAGATTCCAGCACATCTATATGTGTGTGTATGCGCATATCAGGCAATTAGCATGTATATGGCGCCATGCTGAGCAAATGCACACTTACTGAAACTTCAACAAATTCTACTTGATTTCACGTGTTAATCAGAAGTGCTTTGAGCCTTTGACACAATCTTATCCTTCCTCTGATGCAACAGCTAATAATTTAACCTTATCGTTCATTTGTGCAACTTCATGTATTAAAGAATACTTTCATGTGTCAATTCTAATAATTTGTACGCAACTACATATTCTACCCATTTGATTGGTTTACAATTCTATCCATTTATTAACCTGTAGTGGATAGTATTATCGTGTTTTTAGTGTGAAGCAAAGTTTTTGAGTGTACATTCCGTGTTGAAACCTTCCATAAGTGCTTTGTCAAAGGCTCAACTTCTTTGATTGCCTTTTTTTTTTTTTTAAATTCGTTTTATGCACAAGTATTTGCTTTTGATGTGCCCTATTCTTCTCTATTCGTGCAGTGTGTTTGTTAATGTAACTAGATGGCGAAAAACACTATTGTCCATTTTAACTTAGCTTACATTAAGTTTAACGAAGGAGCACTGCAATGAGATGTTTGTGGATAGTGTTGGCCCTCTTTGTAAGCTTGTATTCTTTGCAGACAAATAGGTGGAGAGACATTTTCATGCTATTTTTCCTAATAACTATTATGTCGGAAGCATCTGATATTATTCTTAGACTATAATCATCTCAATGACTTACAAATATTAAGCTCATGTTACAAACACAGAGTTAGACTGCTAATATTGCCTCTCTTTGAAGATAATAAATTGCTGATGGTTTCCTTTGTTCAGGTCGGACGAGGAAGTTGTTGACCCAAAGGCGACAATGGAAGTATCTTGCAAGCCTAAGTGTGTAAGGCAACTAAAGGATTATCAGGTGATTCCCACCATAATAAAACAGCCTTTCAGTTATATCAAGGGCCTCTCTACCTCCACGAGGTAGTGGTAAGGTCTGCGTACACTCTACCCTCCCCAGACCCCACTTAGTGGGATTTTCACTGGGTATGTTGTTGTTGTTGTTGTTGTCAGTTATATCAAGGGATTTTCTTGTTCTTATATAATTATCATTGGGTGAGCTGTAACCTGGACTTGATTGTATACGTTAGTGGAAGGCTAATTTTTATTATTGTTAACATTATCATGTACGGTCTCCAGACGAGCGACACAAAAATGTCTTGGGCGATGTCATGTTAGACCTGAAAATTGTAAATTTGGAAAAGATCAAATAGTATGGCCGACGTATGACCTAACATAGTATGTATCACTTAAACTTTCAGCTACTCTTATTACCAAATCAACTAATATAGTAAGTCAGGAGAATTTTCTTGGTATGTTACTCTAATGGGATGAACACCCCCGACCTCCTCTCTTATTGGCTCTCCAGATTTTAACAGGTCAGCAGAATGCTAGTATTATTTTGTATCCCTGCTCATTTTTCTGTATCATAGCTGTCTATTGGGTTCATTGTTCTTTGTATTGCCAACAATTTGCTGTAACAATTTTTTATGAAGAACACTGTGCTGTAAGATTTTCATTATCCAAGACTCTGAGTTCTAATTTCGATCCCGTTAAACCTTTTCCGAGTTAGTTTTTGGCTTTCAACTTCTTGTTGTTCATCTACTCCCTCTGCCTAAATCTTTGTAACCAACTTAATTATTTGTTTAAAGAATGTGCTTCGGACATGGGGGAATTCTGGGTTTCTAACTTTTGGAAGGATTTTTGGTCTCTCTTTCGGTTGAAAGTGAAGTTTTTTTTTTTTTTTGGGGGGGGGGTGTGTGTGTTATGCTTGAAGGATGATATCTAATTGATTTGTGACAACTCCCACCTTAGATAACAATACAGTAGCATTCATTTGATCTTCAGAACAATTGCATTGAACTGTTCTGTGCAATTCCTGAACAATTATGTCTCGTTCATTTGTTCTGAACAGTTGCCTGAATTTTTGCAAATGTCTTCAAAATTTGTAGTGGTTTTCTCACTTTATGGCTCTTGTTTGGGAATTTGCATCCCACAGGCATGTACTAGAAGGATAGAAGGTGATGAATCAGGGAGCAAGCATTGCACTGGACAGTATTTTGATTATTGGCAATGCATTGACAAATGTGTAAGCCCTATTTCTCTATTCTCCCTTGTTGGTCTGTTTAGCATTTCGTTTTGTTTCTAAACTTTTTGTGGAATTGTTACACAGGTTGCCCCAAAGCTATTTGAAAAACTCAAGTAACATGGATATACGTTGTTGATCCATTGCGATTTTATCTTACTTTTTCGTTGTTGAAGCCTGTGCTACAGACTTGCAATCCCTTCAACCAACTTAGTTGCCGCATGGAAAATTTTGTACTATGCACATTCTTAAGAAGTGATTAATAAAAGATACTTGTGGGTTAAATTTTGTGGACACTTTTATTTGGTCAAATGATTGAAAATCCCGCGGATGTTATTCCCAGATTTTTCTTCTCTCTTGCGCTGTTATATGCTCCCAGTTCCCTAATTTCTTTGTGGGAGGAAATGTCATAAACCAGTGATTTATTTAAGCCCATTTCTTCACAGTTTTGGTTGTTTTGTGGTTATAGTCCTGAATTAGCTGGCATTAAAATTTGCATGCAACCCTTTAGGTAGATAATATTGCTAAATGTGTTATTAGAGTAGACAAAAGTGCAAGGTGCAGTCAACTGCTAGTGTTAAGCTGCATGCTGTTCCTCACTGTATTTGTGGGTTTTCTTCTGGGCTGTCTTCTTATTTGGCTGATGGAGAGGTAATAGGTATCCCATGAAATGGTTGATGGAGTGTTCACCTAACACTACAACATGTTAATCTATGCATAATGAAGAACATGCGGCAACTTTATCATATTCATACTCCCTCTGTTTTAGTTTGTTTGTCTTACTATTTTTTACAAGTAGATTGAAACGGATGGAGTAATTTTTACGGAATAATTCGGTTTTTGTATTAGTTGTTGACTTGTGATAACAAATCAAAGGTTTCTTACCGTCTTTTAGGTGCTTTATTTTTAATATGTTGATGTCTTGTTGATTTTTTAGAGCTTCCTGATTTTATATTGCTTGTTCACTTGTTTGTCATAGCAGGATGGGAAGTATATATGTTCACTATATAATGAAATGACTAGAGATTTTTTATTGAAAATTACAGAGAAAGAGTCTGTTTTTAAGAAATAAACATAGTTTTACTGTACAAAATAGAAGTGGAAGTACAGATTTGAATACAGGGAATAAGATTCTTTTTGGTTTTTACCGTCCGCTGAAAATAATTACATCTGTTAGTTACAACTTATAAATATACATAAATTATACACTAATAATGTATAATTTAGCGTATATTATACAGTTGCAGATTATTATTTTGGACGGCGGCTATACAGTGTGAAAATCCCCTTTTAATGTTTAAGAATGGGTCCAAGAGCCCAAGAACATGATAGTTCTAATGGGATCTTCCATGTTTGAACTCTTTCTTCTTTGATTTTGATTTTCTTTGGAAGTTTGCTTTGATTTTGAGAGCTTTTCTATGGTTGTTCTCTTTGATTTGTGAATCAAAGATTTATCATCTTCAGAGAAATGGTGAGGCTTCATTCTATATCTTGG
The DNA here is from genome assembly GCA_036250505.1 of Solanum acaule. Classification (NCBI taxonomy): domain Eukaryota; kingdom Viridiplantae; phylum Streptophyta; class Magnoliopsida; order Solanales; family Solanaceae; genus Solanum; species Solanum acaule. Next base: position 9,899 of record JAJOOR010003790.1, on the reverse strand, counting down.
TATGTTGAAATATTTACTTAAGATATTGAAGCTTCTTATAAATTGAGGACAAAATAAAAGCAAATTTATAGAAAAAAAACTTCATGAAATGAGAAAAGCATTAGAGATGGCATATATGATAGATATGTCCACTTATTAAGCATATGTTCCTTTTGTCTGTTGATGTGGATGGTGTATATATCAGCTTTTGCTCGTATCATTAGTCATTGGAACCTCTTTCGTTGGAAAATTTTTGTTTTATCAATACTAAAAAATTACTATTGTATCATTATAATTTTCCGTTGAATTTTTTTTAGGGGCATTCCCATGGATTGAGCTCAATGAGAAAAAAAAATAGTAGTATTTCCACGTAGAAAAAAAAGAAAGTTTTTCAGTATTTCAATAAGAATATGTTGTAAGTCTGTAATCACCATGCATTTTCCTAATGAGTTAGTACGGTGAAAAAATTATGTCTTATAGCATAAATTTCTTATTGATTTACGATAGAAAAAATCCCATCTCCTCTGATGAGTGTTTGAGCAAAAATAATACAAGTTCGAAGCAATAAATTTAGATGATTTATTTGTCTAGTTGCTTAACATATTGGATTCCAGATAACAAAGTTGGAGGAAAAGTACTTTTAATGGAACAAGAATATTATTTCCAATTGATGCTGTTGTGGATTAGATTCCACCAGATCTGACTACCAGATAAGAGCATAATCTCAAAATACTATAATCCACTCTAACACCCCTTTCATGTTCGGGCTAAGGGCTTGGTTGGAATGTGGACCAAAAGTCTAAATGGTGAAGTATCTGGCTCTGTATCATATAAAAATATGCTACTTTGAGCTAATTCAACCCTAAAAACTAACCTATGTAGAAAGATTGTTCAAGTCCATATAAACAAACTACCAGTCCATTCTTCAACCAATGCAAGACTGTAACCCACTCTAACAGTTTGCCTATTTACCTCAAAAAAAGGGAAAGAGATGAGGTTGGGTCTAGAAACACCAAATAATTATAAGATTTAAGCTATATATACTGATAGTGTAAAAAATGTTATCACAAGAATATATAGCGCAATTATTTTATAAATGACTTGAATGTACCATATATACATCAGTACAACTAGTAAAATCACATAGATATAGATCATTGTTTATTGTATTGCAAGACAACAACTTCAGACAGGAAACACAACATATTACTACAGAAATGCTTCTGAAAAAACATAGATATATGTGGTCATGATTTTTTTTCCATTTTTGCAGCTTCTCCAAGCCCTTCACCCAAGCTGGCCTAGCCAATATATCAGCACACCATGCACTCACACGAGGGCGCGAATCAAACAGTGCCTTAGCTTTTGTATTCATCAAATGGTATATATTTGGTATATGGTGCAAATCAACAAGTGTAAAGGAGTCGCCACCTAAGTATTTTGACTCTGCCAATCGAGTTTCGTAGATGTCAAGAACCTTAGACAATTGTTCTTCACTTTCTTTCACAATAGCATCATTTGTACTGCCCATGCCAATCATTGGTTTTATGACTAGCTCCCATGTTAATTTTGAAGCAAGTGGTTCAAATTTTTGGCCTTCTACTTCCATCCATACTGACATAATGGCCATTTTCTTTGGATCTTGGAGTAATAGTTGAATGCCACTGCTAGCATAAACATGAGCAATGTATTGAGTGATTGCCCTTGATTCTGCATTACAAGTGCACAATATATTATATCAAATTAATAGTTTTATAAAACAGGTCACTTATCATCAGTGATGGAATCAAGAATTTATATGAAGAATCTTTACATAAATAGTTGGTCAGATTCACTTGTTTACTTTTTTTTCCTAGCAAATATACATAGATTATAAATATATTATACATTTGGCTATTAATTTAAACGGCTGGGTGGCAACTATTTAAGTTAATTCTTCTTTATATATATAAAGAGGTTTCAAAAATATATATTAGGATGTCAAAGTTAAGATTGAACTTATGAACCCCTTTATCACTAGTAAAATCTTCCTTTATGTCAAGGGGGAAAATGTTGGATATAACAACTGTTTTTACTCTATTGCATAATATAATTATTCGACGGAGAGGATTTGGTTGAACCCCTTCTGTATTACTAGCTCTGGCCCAACTTGGAGTATAATGTAAAAGAATTGGCACAATACATAAAAGTGTTCTTTAATTTGGACTCAACTGACATTTATACCCTCCAACTTTGGATATACACAAGTATACAATTAAACTTGTATAAAATTGAACAAGTAGACACACAAGTCCTATGTGGTATAATACACTTAGGATACCATGTAAGACTGCAAATTGTCATGTAGGACGTGTGTGTCTACTTATTCAATTATATACAAGTTTAAGTGTCTACTTATGCACATCCCAAGTTGGAAAGCATATATTTCAAATGAGAGCATTTTTATGTATTATACTTAAAAAAAATCTATTATAAGCACTAACAATTACAAAATTAGTAAATATAATGAGTAACCTACTATAACATGATAGATTACATTAATAATATAAAAAATATTTATAATGTCTACGTATATATAACTTAAATCTTTTCAAATTTAACACCTTGGTGCTGACATATACTACAAATTGTAAGAAAAGCTAAAACACTTTACCAAAGAGCTTCAAGTCCCCATCTTCAAATGCTGGTACTTGAGCAAAAGGCTGCACCGATTGAGAAAATGTCATTTTAATATATTATATGAATTCATGATTTCAAATTACAATGAAAAAAATTTGGATTGATAATAAGTATAAGTCAACCGATTTAAGTATTTTTGACACGAAATATAAATTTACGTCTAAAAATCACTACCAAATAGATTTACAGTTTGTTTAGCCAAATTTTTAGAAATTATTAATTTTAAAAAGTATTGTATTTGGTAAAAGTGTTTCTCGAAAAAGTATTTTGGACGATGGCAGTTTGAATTTGCCATCAATTTGACAAATGTTTTGCCACTGTTAGAGCAACAATTTGTGTTTGACCAAAGTTTCAAGTGTTTAGAAAAAAAAAAAAAAACTTTTTTCCAGTTTCTAATATTACTAAAAAACACTAACCACCTCAAATTTCTAAAATAAACATTTTTAAAAAAATACTTCCAGCTTCTCCAAAGCTTGATCAAACATGTTGATAATGTACTTCAACCGTCCCATTTTATGTGGCACCATTTGACTTGACACGATGTTTAAGAAAAAAAGACTTTTGAAACTTATGATCTAAAACAATTCTTAAATATTTATGTGGTTGTACAGAGGGAGTAATTAATTATGCTTACATTGAGTGAAAGGAAAGGGTGCTTCTTGTGTTCTTCATTGGCCATATCAACAAAGACAAACTCAAAATCCAAATCCTTCTCAATAAGGCAAGAAACAACTCTCATGGTTGCAGTTGACAAGGGGATACCATGGACTTTGATTGCCATTATTTCAAGAATACTAATAAATTAGGATTATGATGGATTGCTTCAAGTTGATGAAATTAAGAAATATGGAGGGGTATATATAGGGTAAAATTTTCTTTGATTTCATTCTTAAAAAAATCAATATATCCAAAAAGTCTTGGCTCCTAAGCAAACCCTAATGCTTTAAGATTAGAGGCTAAGTAATACCATGATTATAAGATGGAGAAAGAACAATTTAATAATCTAATTAGGTAATTAATGACCTCACAACTATCCTTATATGTTGACTAAACCAATTTGTTAAGTATATTTTAAAGTTGAACAAACAGGTTGGATAGTACAGACTGACTACTTCAAACTATGGGAGGTGTGTAAACTTCAACACTTACATTATTTTTTTCTAATAAAAAAAGTACAGTTGTCAATTCTATGTTGAGTAAACTAACTGATTAAGAGTCGTTCGTTGTGAGGTGTAACATATTATAATACTAGGATAAAATTTTGTGTTTGATTGGAGGTATTAGGCAATTCTAGAATTATTTATCCTACCATTTATATCTTAGTAATGTGATAAGTTATCTCATATACATGGTGAAATAACTTATCACATGATATCTTATCTCAAGATAGTTAATCCCAGAATAACTTGTTCCCAACCAAACGAACCCTTAGTATTGTTAAAAACCAAAAACAATTCGAGCAGGGGTTACAAAGTCAGTTTTACCTCTAGATAACTACTTCCTCTGTCCACTTTTATTTGTCACGTTGCGCTTTTCGAAAGTCAATTTGACTAATTTTCAAAGTTAAATTAGTTGCATTCATTCGATATTTTAAACAAAAAATTTAGATATTCAAAAACTATACGAAAAGTACTATATATTCCAATTTTTTTCATCACCGTAAAATGTTAGTCAAAGTTATTATTGTTTGACTCTAAAAAAGAAAATTATGACAATTAAAAGTAGACGGAGGTAGTAAATCTCAAAAGTTGGCTCATGAGGGGAGGACTGTCCAAGTCCATATAAGCAAAACCACCGGTTTCCAATCAATGTAAGACTGTAACCAAGTGTAACACCCTCTTTACGTCTAGACCTGAATGGAACATGGACCAAAAGTCCAAATGGGGAAGGACCTGACTTGGTAACCATGTAAAGATATGGTAGTTTGGTCTAACTCAACCCGAAAAGCTAGCTCATTGGGTTGTGTGTGAGGGGCATGAGAGGGGGTGGAGGGAATTTGCCCAAGTACATATAAACAAATTACCCGTCCATTCCTCAACCAATGTGGGAGTATAACCAACTCTAACAATTGGTCTGTTTACCGGGAAAGGGGAAGGATATGAGGTTGAGTCTAGAAACACCAATGATTATAAGAATTAAGTTACATCGACTGACAGTATAAAAAATGTTATCAAAGAGATTTAACATATAATTATTTTATAAATGACTTGAATGTACCATATATATATATATATCAGTATAACTAGTAAATCACATAGATATTGATCACTGTTTATTGTAATGCAAGACAACAACTTCATACAGGAAACACAACATAGTAAGACAACAACTTCAGACAGAAAACACAACATAGTAAGACAACTTCAGACAGAAAACACAACATATTAAGACACAAATGCTTCTGGAAAAACATATATATAGTTCCCATCAGTAGTGTATAATTGGAATATGGTGCAAACCTGCCTGGGTGAAACTGTCTCCTCCCAAGTATTTTCATTCCCTCAGTGTCACCTAGTATACATCAAGAATAGTTCCAAGTTTGTCTTCATTCTCTGCTAGAGCTGCATTGTCCGTCACCATTTGGAAGCAACAGGATCGAATTTTGTTTTTTCAAACTCCATCCACAGGAATGATGGCCATTTTATTGACCTTTCTGTGTATGTAGGCAATGTACCGAGTAAGATCAATCATGAGACTACTTAAAGAGCATAGGAAGTCAACTAAAAATCCACCAATCCAATGAGGCTCCAGAACAAATAAAGTGACCTGATTGCATTCATACATTTTGCAGTAGTCTTGAGTGAAATTTGTAGCGAAAAGGGATAAATTAGACTTCTATTATACTCTATTTGGAAAATATAGGGCAAGTGCAAAGTACAACAATAAAGAATTCTCTAGAAACCTTGCTATTACCTTGGTATAAAATGTGATCCAAAGACTAAATCTGAGAGAAATATGCACACAAAATGATGGCCTCGTCTTTCTCGTTCACATGTACCTCCTTCCTGCACCAGAAAAAGTCAGTCTGGGAAAGAATCACTTAGTATTAAGCAATACAAGAAAGTTTAGTAAAAGGTACAGCTTTTACGAACTTGAAGACACTGGCAAATGTACAACAATGGTATAAAGAATAATTTACAAGGACAGAATCAGAACTTTCCTCCGGGCTATGAGGGGATAAAATCAATCTAGCTTTGTCTACTTCTTTTTTTTTTAAAATTAAGTATATAGTTACTCCACTTCTACCAAAAAGGTGTTATAGGCATTTCAATCACAATAGTTTAGGTTGGGTGCCAAGAGCCATCTTACTCAAACGGGTACCGAGAAAAGAGTATTATACCAAACAAACAAAAACAACAAATATTGAAAAAAGAAACTATTTGAGCTACTCCTACCAAGGTTGATGTATGCGGATAACATTCCCTATTTCAAGTTCGACGTCTTTACAAATTCTTGAGCTAAAAATGATAGTAAACTTCCTTCTACCAGTACCCTTCCTTTCTCGAGGATTGCTCAGGCACTCAGAACCCTGCAAAGAAAAATAAAATTGACAATCACATTCACCCAACACCACAGATCTATTCTGTTTGATAAATGAAACCATCAACACCAGCAAGAGTAGGAATAAACAGTTAATAAATGTTAGACCCCAACTTTCATTCTTAAAAACTCCCATACGACGAAATGACTAGCCAGATGATATGGAACTTCTTTGTTTTACCTTCTAGACCTATGTGCTTGGGGAATGAGTACTGATTAGTGTTTGTCGAGATCACTTTTTTCCCTCCTGTATTAAAACAACGCAGGTAAAACCTAAATATATATCAATTTATTCAATCTGCATTAGATAATCCTCCAGTACAAACTACGTACATGGATCATAAGTGACAGTGAATGTCCTTGGTTAGAATTTGGATCATGGGCATATTCTGACCCTAAATTTGCAAGCTTCTTTGTGAATTAAAAAAATAATAATTAAGTGTCAAAATATCAATGATCTAAATATGTACTCCCTCGTCCCAAAAGGATTTTCACCTCTTCCTATTGGACTTTAAAAATTAATTACTTTCCTTGGAAGAAAAGATGTATCTTTTTTTTTTTTTCCTTCTTTTACTGAGAATGATATTTCATAATATGTCCATATGATTGTGAAATTTTTAATAGACCTACTTTCCCGTCAGTGTTCAAAAAAAAAATAGGTTAACGTCTTCGAAGATTCAACCTGCAAAACGAGACAATTTTTTCCATGTGTCACCGTATTGATAATGCCAAGTATAAATATGAATATTTGGACCAAGAGAGTTATGATCTTTGAATATTACTGGTTTACATGCTGAAGTGATTAAGGCTGGCGTCATGACCAAAGTGAAAATATCTAGCTAGAGCACTAAGAAAATGCTGGAAAGCAAATTTACAGTTTCCATACACAAAAACTTGCTCTTCTTACTAGATTACCAAAGTCGAAAACTACTTATACTCAACAACAACATACCCAGTGTAATCCCACAAGTGGGGTCGAGGGAGGGCAAGAAGAACTTACCCCTACCTTTGTGGGGTAGAGAGGTTGTTTCCGATAGACACAAAACTACTTACACTACAACAACAACAGCATACCCAGTGCAATCCCACAAGTGGAGCACAGGGGAAGGTACTCTACCTTGACTCTACTTTGTATAGATAGAGAGGTTGTTTCAGATAGACCCTCGGCTTAAAATAAAGCATTTCCAAGCTGCTTGAAAAAGAGAATACAGAAATGAGAGCAGTAACAACAATGATACAAAACTATTTACACGGATTTCAAAAAATCTAATAGAGATTCAGCATCCTATACAAGGTTCTCTTTACATCAGGAAAAAAACATTACACAGCTCATTTTAAGTCTCTGTGTAAACTTACCATCATGTGTCAACCCTAATGATTGCATAACCAAACCCATATAGCCATTCATACTGAATTTATGATCCTCATTCCATCTGCCAAACTAAGACTGATAAGACTATATTGTACACATTTCAGTATCAGAAAACCCAAATTCACTTCCCAATTAAGATTCTGCTGATTCTGCAGCCAGGATGACTGAGAGATATAGCCAGAGGGTCTAACACCCAAATCAACTGCCCAGGGATGAACATTTTGATTCCAGCAGAGGTAAAGAAGAAACGAAGAAGTGGTTTAAGCACAAAGGATGAAAAATATTGATCAAGAACAAAAGAAGAAAGAAATCATAGAACAAATAAAACGTCTCCATGGTCCCTCAGTTATCTGAAGCTCCTAAAGGTCAAGTCGTAGATACTACAAGGAATACATTTCTGAAAAAGTTTACACAGATCACAGTAAACACCATATTATTAAACGACTGCAATTATTGGGAAAAAATGAAATATGTAATTATTGAACACTGTGATGAATATAATTTCGGGAGTTTCTTACTGATTACACACTTCGAAAAAACCAACTACCACATTGTTTGTTCAATCTGCAGGGCTTGTTTCTTACAGTGCTTCGGAGGGAAATGGTGTATAGAAAGTTGAGAAACTATGACACTTCACCCAAAAGCTACGACCTACAATGGAAAGTGAAAGTTCTCCACCTGCAGTATCCACGGTCCTAGGCCACCCTACCCGACTTTCTGTGCCATGCAACATGCTGAATTTCTAAAAGTTGCCCACTTATATGAGAATGGTAAATGTCCCAGGCACCACGTAAAAATTGGACTATCATCAAAACAAGTACTGGGAATTTCTACTTAAGAAACTAGTGAGAGCAAGAAAAGCACGCTCGTGACCTTCAAAAAGTTGAAAGCAACGTTGTATCCTCAATAAAGTAGACATACTCATACTTTTAACCTTCTGTTTAGCAAATGTACAATAGTTAGTTCAAGTACCTCTTCATCTCCATGTAAAGCACAAAAACAAACAGTCAGCTTGGCCTCCAAAGAACTTGACAAAATTTTCACATCAATGAAGGTTTCTTCACCTGAATTAACAGCAGAGGAGAAGGTCAGAAACAAGCAAGAGACAGGAGATACACAGTTTGGCCTTTTACCACTTGAAGCAGCATGTGTTTGTGACTTCTCCAAGAAATATGTATCTCTGTCCTTTTCACATTGCATCACGTGCTGCAACCTTCCAGATAACCTGCATGACTTATCAATACAAGTAAGAAAAGATAAAATTTGAAGAATATTTTTCTGTTTCTGTTCCTAGAAAACATGCAGAATATGCTCATAACTGATACATTCTAGTTCCATAACTCACCCGAATTGCTTAGGCCTTGCAATAGATAGCCTCTCATTTGTGGATACAGCTCCTAACGCTAGATGAAATTGGTCAGCCATGGTCCTCTGAGGTATAGCAGACTTCAGAATCTGGGGAACTTCCTGAAACAAAAAGAAAGGAATTCAGAGAACTACATATGGCAATTGATCGTGATGATTAAGCAGTAAAAGATTAACTACATATTACATCCTCATCACTAGATGGATCACTATCTAGTTCCTCAGGTTGGTCACCATTGCTCATGTTTCTGTCACCAAGCAGCAATAAGTTTCTCTTCCGTAAGAACCGTGATCCTTGTCTTTTTGTTTGCAGCTGCTGGATAAGCATGATTCTTACATTCAAAAACATAATTGAAATAGTAAAAATGGTAATACGGAAGCGCTACTGAGATCTGGAGAAGAAGAAAGCAAACCATTTTAGGATTGCCTCGTGAGGAACTTGTATGCTGAAAGTGATCCAGAACCTCAGCCATGGAATGCTCATTTGGATCATGTACAACTGCTACTTCAGATGAGACCAAATTCTCCTCGAACTGTTGTACTTCATTTCCACCATAATTCTCCAATAAGTCATCCAGTGACTCTATATTTTTTCTTTGCATGTCTGATTCTGCATTTAGGGGAAGCACAGATAAGGGCGTGCAGGTTTCACAATTATCATGGACAACCAAAGCATAATCTTTCTTCTGTGGCCGGGATTGGAACAAAAATTTGGGGTTAGATTTGCCCGAGCTTCCTGCAGTTGATATCAAAAGTTATTTCAAAATTACAGCTTGAAAACTCAATCACAGAACTCAAGTAAAGAAAAAGAGCCATCAGAGATGTCAGACTTGAGGACTCAATATTGAGATGCATCCATTTCTTTTCTATTTTACTTGGAGTCCACTTGTACCTGAGAAACACCACTATTACACATGTTATGCTGGTTAGTTTTTTTTTTTTTTTTTTTGGGGGGGTGGGGGGG
>JAJOOR010003789.1:0-27716 GCA_036250505.1 Solanum acaule | reverse complement strand
TATACAATTTGGTCCAATAAAGGACTCTTTCCCTAAATAAAATTAATTTTATTTACTAAAATCTGATTGGTCCAATAAAGGACTCTTTCCCTAAATAAAATTAATTTTATTTACTAAAATCTGAATACATATTATTTTATAAAAATATTGTCATTCTGTCATTTTAAATAAATATTTTAAAGTGTTGTTATTATGACTAATTATGTTAGTTATTATGACTTAATTGCTAATTTTCCCAAAAAATAATTGTTGCCTTTTGGCTGAAGCCTTGATGTTAGCAGGCAGCAACTACACAAAGTTTGCATTGATGTTATTTTGTTGACTGGTCGCTGGAGTAGCTACACAGATTTATTTTGTTGCATTGATGTTATTTTGTTAGATGCTGGCAGGCAGCAGCTACACTTTGAAGTGTGAACAAATTGATGTTATTACTTTTTATTGTTAGACTGTTAGTTGTTACTTTGAAGTTTGAAGTGTGAAGTGAACAACAATTATTACTTTATCATATTTTCGCTTTATTTTTATTCACACCGAAAAACCGATATAAAAACACCGAACTAAACCAAACAGAAGTAGAAAAAACCGAACCGATCTAGTTTGGTATGAAATATGGTGCACACTTTTCTAAAATCAAATACCGAAGAACCGAATCGAAATTTGATTAAACCGAACCGAAGAACCGAACGCCCACCCTACTGGAGACGCCATGATGTAGAATTGGACAAATGATTAAAAAAAACTCTTATTTCTCACGCTTCTTAATTGAATTTCATATCAAATGCAATAATTAACATTTTATACGATAGAAATTAAGCACAATAAAGCAATTTGAAAAAAGAAAAGAAACAATGATTACAATAAAATATTATATATGATAATCGATGTATTAAAAATTAATAGATAATGATACGAATAAAAGTATAGAAAAGCACAAAAGTAATATACTAACCAGTATGGAAGGATAAGTGTGATAACGCTCAACTACGTAATAATCACCTACTATTCTAATTCGCGTCCTTCATAACCTCCTATCTAAAATCACGTCCTCATCAAATAAACATCACTTACAACAGTGTGTGCATGTCGTTTTTGCCACATTTTCCTGGCAGACTTAACCTTATTATTTGCAACTAGGTAATTTATCCGCGTGAATCTTTCTAAGCTTTTGAACAACTTTTCCAATAATCGACTGTTATAAGAAAAAAATAAAAGATTCTAGTAGGTTTTAAGAACATTTCAACAAAAATTAAATGATTTGATATTATCACATATCTCAAGAATTGTAAATATATAATGAATGATTAAAAATATCTTGATATCTAATCATTTTTATCTTTTACATAATTAATCATAATATATGCTTGATGATATAATTGTCTTGTTAAAACTTAGTGATTTTTTTTATGTAGCGATTAAACATAATTTTTTTTTTTGTACATGAAAAATATAGAATCTGATAATTTTATGGTTAGAATAACTCCTTGTGAAAAAAATTATTTAAAAGTTTTCGATAATCAATATTAGTTATAAATAAGTTAAGACCGTTAAAAATATACATCACAACAACATAAATAATTTTTTTTAGAGACAATCTACTTGTCTGAGGTCAAACGTTCACAACTTTTCGTTATTGTTACTTGTTACTCTAACAAAATTTATAGAAGGAGAAAAATAAATTTGAAACAACATCAAAATAATATTGTTGACCCTTTTAGAAATTCATTCTTCATTAAACTGTTGCTCTGAAGGCCCTTCTAGATGCTTCATCAATGCAACTTTACGATTTTTTCAGAAATATGAATGTATAATTATTGCATTATGAAAGTACAAGTAGATCAAAATGTTGGATTCTAAATTCATGTAAAAGAAATATTCTCAAACATTAAAAAATTAAAAATGAGTCTAACCTAGATAACTCAAATGCTTAGCAATGACTTGGGACATAAAGGACAACAAATCTATGTTAATAAACATATTTTTTGTAGCTTAAGATATTACTTTTATTTAGAATATGTTTTGTTTCATATTCTTCAAATTAAGCTTGCTGAAAATAGTCATAACTCGCACAAAAAATATTTAGAAGAGCTGAATGAGAAGGAAAAAAAGAAAAAAACATTAAAAGGAAGAAAGTTTTGTCCAAGTGAGATCATATATATACCAAACGAAAATTAATCAATACAATTTTAAGGAGACAACAAAGCAGCGAGAAAAAACATACGTTAAAGGGAGTAAACTATGAGATATCCAATGATGATAACAAATCATTCTAACCAGAAAAGTTCTCATGTTTTGAAATAACATACCTCAAAAAATTGACTAACACTTCAATCAACTTTCAATCCTTAAAGTACTCATAATATCCACCGATAAAATTTAGTAAGATAACAACAACATAAAAACAAAAAAATATGGGCATGCAAAGTTATTAATTCTCAGAGGATTTTCTAAAGAACATAAAATCTCATCCTCGTATGTGAAGAAATGACGTTGTTGATGAAGGAATTAGAGATTTGTGAGGGCTTTTTTTTATTTATTATACCTTCAACAATTCCTGTAGAGAAAACTTGCTTGAATACTTAATTAACATTTGTTAGTTAATCTGTACTAACAAATACTTATAACAATAGTTTTGCAGAAACATAAACAAAAAAATTTAAAGCATGTACTCAAAAATAACAATTAATAATATAAGCATAAATTAATGACTGTTAAAAACATACCAGGATCTATAACAATAGAATGAAACAAAATGAAAAAAATCGAGCCAACTGAATACACAGTGTCCCCTTAAGAAAATTATTCACCTCTAGTACCCGAGATTTAAAGGAATACATCCTCTCAGGATAAAACGATTCTATTCACCAGTGTATTGATACAAAAACAATGGTGGCAGTGAATCATTCAACAGGAGCAAAGTACACATTGTTTTAAAATGAGAGAAAACTCCTCTATTTATAGACAACAAAAGGTAGTGTGAACAAATGTTTATTGTGTCTTATCAGAAAGGTCACAACTCTTTGAAAAAGTTACAACCCTTCAGAAAGGTCACAACCTTTCATTAAAGTCACATTTTTTCATAAAGGTCGCAACTTTTAATATAAGTCGCAACTCTCCATAAAAGTCACAACTTTTCATAAAAGTTGCAACTTTTCATGAAAGGGGAAGACTAGTTTTGGAAATAAAATAAATTAAAAGGAAATCCTGGTTTGTGGTGGCGCCACGTAGGATAAAAGTCGCAATTTTTCATAAAAATCACAACTTTTTCATGAAAGGGGAAGACTAGTTTTGGAAATAAAATAAATTAAAAGGGAATCCTGGTTTGTGGTGGCGCCACGTAGGCGGGTCTAGGGTTCTCTTTTATATATATACTAGTAAAATTACCCGCACTTCGCACGTGAATTTAATACCTCAAAATTTATAAAATAATACTTAAAATCTATCAGTCACTAAAACTAAAACACTATATTATTTTACATACAAGATTACGTAGTAACAAACATTAATAATGTAAAGGAAAATGAAAATTATTACATCTTATCATTTATCATTAATAACATAAGCATAAATTAATGACTGTAAAAGTACATACACCAGATCTGTAACATAAGCAATGGTGTCAGTGATCCACTCAACAGGAGTAAAGTGCACAAATATTTAATTGTGAAGAAGAAGAGGTTCAGAATTTTCATTGTTTTAAAATGAGAGGAGATCCCTCTATTTATAGACAACAAAGGGTAGTGTGAACAAATGTTTATTGTGCCTTATCGAAAATGTTACAACTATTTGGAAAAGTTGCAACCCTTCGGAAAGGTCACAACCTTTCATAAAAGTCACTACTTTTCATAACAGTCGCAACTCTTCATTAAAATCGCAACTTTTCATAAAAGTCACAACTTTTTATAAAGTCGCAACATTTTATAAAGTCGCAACTCTTCATTAAAGTCGCAACTTTTCATGAAGGGGAAGGCTAGTTTTAGAAATAAACAAATTAAAAGAGAAATCTGGTTTGTGGTGGCGCCACGTAGGCGGGCCTAAGGTTCTTTTATATATATATATACTAGGTAATTTACCCGCGCTTCGCGCGGGCATAAATAATCTTTCTAAGCTTGTGAACAACCTTTCCAATAATCGGCTGTTATAAGAAAAAAAAGAAGTAAATTTTAGTGGGTTTTAAGAACATTTCAACAGAAATTAAATGACTTGACATTATCACATATCTCAAGAATTTTAAATATATAATGAATGATTAAAAATATCTTGATATCTAATCATTTTTATCTTTTACATAATTTATCGTAATATATGTTTGATGATATAATTGTCTTGTTAAAACTGAATGATGTTTTTATGTAGCGATTAAACATATTTTTTTTCTATTTTTTTGTACATGAAAAATATAGAACTGATAATTTTATAGTTAGAATAACTCCTTGTTGAAAACAAATTATATAGAAGTTTTTGATAATCAATATTAGTTATAAATAAGTTAAGACCGTTAAAAATATACACCACAACAACATAAATAAATTTTTTTAGAGACAATCTACTTGTCTGAGGTCAAATGTTCAGCACTTTTCGTTATTGTTACTTTGTTACTCTAACAAAATTTATAGAAGAAGAAAAATAAATTTTAAACAACAGCAAAATAATATTGTTAACCCTTTTAAAAATTCATTCTTCATTAAACTGCTGCTCTGAAGGCACTTGTAGATGTTTTATCAATGCAACTTTACAACTTTTTCATAAATATGTAAGTATAGTTGTTGCATTATGAAAGTACAAGTAGATCAAAATGTTGGATTCTAGACTCATGTTAAAGAAATATTCTTGAACATTAAAAAATTAAAAATGAGTCTAACCTCGATAACTCAAATGCTCAGCAATGGCTTGAGTAATAAAGGACAACAAATCTATGTTAATAGACATATCTTTTGTAGCTTAAGATATTACTTTTATTTAGAGCAGATTTTATTTCATATTCTTCAAATTAAGCTTGTTGAAAATAGTCATAACTCACACAAAAAATATTTAGTAGAGCTGAATGAGAAGGAAAAAAAGAAAAACATTAAATGGACGAAAGCTTTGTCCAAGTGAGATCATATACATACCAAACAAAAAATAATCAATACAATTTTAAGGAGACAACAAAACAGCGAGAAAAAATATACATTAAAGGGAGTAAACTATGAGATATCCAATGATGATAACAAATCATTCTAACCAGAAAAGTTCTCATGTTTTAAAATAACATACCTCAGAAAATTGACTAACACTTCAATCAACTTTCAATCCTTAAAGTACTCATAATATCCAGTGATAAAATTTAGTAAAAATAGATAACAACAACATAAAAACAAAAAAATATGGGCATGCAAAGTTATTAACTCTCGGAGGATTTTCTAAAGAACACAAAATCTCATCCTTGTATGTGAAGAAATGACGTTGTTGATGAACAAATTAGAGGTTTGTAAGGATTTTTTTATTGTACCTTCAACAATTTCAGTAGAGAAAACTTGCTTGAATACTCAATTAATGTTTGTTATTTAATATGTACTAACAAATACTTATAACAATAATATTGCAGAAACATAAACAAAAAAAAATTTAAAGCATGTACTCAAAAAAACAATTAATAATATAAGCATAAATTAATGATTGTAAAAACATACCAGGATCTGAAACAATAGAATGAAACAGAATGGAAAAAATCGAGCCCACTGAATGCATAGTGTCCCCTTAAGGAAATTATTTCCCCGTAGTACCCGCGATTTAATGGAATAGATCCTTTCATGAAAGAACGATTCTATTTACCAGTGTGTTGATACAAAAAAAAATGGTGTCAGTGAGTCATTCAAAGGAGCAAGTACACAATTATTTAATTGTCCAGAAGAAGAAGAAGAAGTTCAAAATTTTCGTTGTTTTAAAATGAGAGGAAATTCCTCTATTTATAGACAACAAAAGGTAGTGTGAACAAATGCTTATTGTGTCTTATCGAAAATGTCACAATCTTTCATAAAAGTCGCAACTTTTCATAAAAGTCGCAACTCTTCATAAAAGTCACAACTTTTCATAAAAGGGAAAGACTAGTTTTGAAAATAAAATAAACTAAAAGGGAATCCTGATTTGTGGTGGCGCCACATGTGTTGTTTGTTACAAAAAATAATAATTTCCATGCACTAAATTATTTCTATGATTACTCTATTGTCTTAGCCAATAGAGTAAAGTTACCAGAAGGTCACGATTTAAGCCTTGAAATAATCTTTGATAAAAATGCAAGATAAAACTACATATAATAAACCCTTGTGGTTGAACCCTTCCCCAAACTGACCTACGCATAACAAGAGCTTTAATGCACTGAGCTGCCCTTTTACTCTATTGTCTATGCAACAAACGTGTTTAAAGGGAGTCTAGATTCTTCTCTTACGTCGAAAAGCCTATCCCTAACTATTTTTCTTTGAATTGAGATTCCGTTCAATTTATTTAAAGAAACGTCTAAGTTACCGGCAAAAGAGAACAGAAAAGGACGATAATGAGATTTCTCGACCACTTACAAATTAAATAAAAGAATATAATCTTTCAATAAAAAAATTATCGATTTCCCCAATAATTAGTGCACGAGGTCGTTGTCAATATTAGTCATTCGATGATACAATTGCTTACATCTTTTGCTTTCTAGAGAGACCTCTCTCACCTTTGCGTGCTCATCTTTCCATACTTTTACATAAATAAATAAAAAGAAATCTTATGGTTTAAACAAATGACAGAATGTGAGTAACATATCATTTTATTACACCTCATCACTCTCCAAATAAAGGTCCCCACCAAAAAAATTCTTAAAGAAAAAGATTTGAATTGCGGTGTCCAATAATTCATCACTTCATTGACCAATAGACTATACCTTAATGCCCCCACCAAACTTTTCCTCAAAGTGATAGCTAATTGGACCGTTTGGAAAAACCGCTTCATTGACCAATAACTATACCTTAATGCCCCCACCAAACTTTTCCTCAAAGTGATAGCTAATTGGACCTTTAGGACGAGAGGGAGTTGCTCGGATGGTAAGCATCCCTCACTTCCAACCCAAGGGTTGCGAGTTCGAGTCACCAAGGAAGCAAAAGGGGTGGGAGCTCCTAGGGAGGGTAAAAAAAAAATTAAAAAAAAAATTGGACCTTTAGGAAAAACTTCACAAATAGCCGCTTTTTGACCCCTGTAAGTGAAAGATAGCTGATTTCATGGAGTTTCACTACGGAAATTGAAACGCCAAGACAAAAGTAGCTGGCCCGCTCTATTACTACATCAAGCCGTAGGGTGTCTAGTACATAAAGGAGCAGACGCCATACCCAAGCAAATGCCTAAAGAGGGCAACAACACTGGCCAGTGTAGAAGGATAATGTGTATGCAAACCTTACCCCTACCTTGAGAGGTTGTTTCTAATAGACTAAAGGGGCAACCTAGTGCACTAAGCTCCCTCTATGCACGGAGTCCAGAGAAGGGCCAGACCACAAAGGGTTATTGTACGTAATCCTACCTTACATTTTTGTGAGAGGTGATTTCACGGCTTGAACCCATGACCTCCAAACAGCATAATAACAACTTGACTAGTTGTGTCAAGACTCCCTTAAAAAGGGTCATCTGAAGAAATTGTGTTTCCAAAGGATGACTAGAGCATAAGATGCATATTCTGTTCAAATAAATAGCCAAGAGGAAAGTTGAGAAGGGCGGCACTTTTTAACTTTTAGAATTATATAGCTAGAGCAGATCAAAGAATAAATAGCAAGATAACAGTAAAACACAACAAAATGCAGTATGAAAGTACATTGAGCTCTATTTAAATAACATTGTTTATTTGAATTTAGATTGCTGTACACAAGTGAGACCAGAAATACACCTCACAGAACATTTACAAAGCAACAATGGAAGGAAGCTCCTGTTCCGCCTCATGGTCTCCATCAGACCCCTCCATGTTTGACTGTAGTAATGCAACATGAAAAACGTTAAATACTATAATTTGGCACTGTATTTGCAACATCAAATACTAGATCATGCCAGGTTAAACTTACCTCAGAATCCTTTGATCTATTCTGTGGGAAGTGTCGGTCAAATGCACCTTTGCCATAAAGGATTTTACCCCCACATCCTCGCCCCTCAGTTCCTACAGACTCCTCATCAACTACAACGGCATCTATTACATCATCGCCTGTTCTGACATCAGGAATCTGCAAGACATACAAATTAGAAATACGCTAGCAGAAGGAATGAGACAAAAGGAAATAAAATAAAGGACAAGCAGTTTTGAGGGAGTTCGGCAACAGGCTACAGTTTCTTAAGAATGTATCTCTCCAGGCTATTTATTTTTATGTTTTGTTTAGATGATTCCCTCCAAATTTTGATTGGTTGTTTTCTGTTTATTATTAGTTAAAAAAATTGTCAGCTAAATTTAGCTTTCATAGTATACTTGGTGAAAACCAACAAGTATTTGTCATTAACTCAGTACATATTTTATAATATAAACATACACAGAATTCAACCTGCCTGTTCTAAACACAATCATAGAAAGTTCAGAATTTGAAATAAGCACCATGGTCTGATCAATTTTATTTTGAACATTACGTTCAGCAATATAGTCCCCAGCTAAAGAAAAGTTAAGTTTCTCGGACTCAGGTGCGAGTGTCTGATATGGGTGTGGATCTAGAGGTCAAATCCTTCATGATCTAAATTTTAAGATTCGGAGGTACGGATATGAGTGTAGAGATTTGGCTAATAATAATTCAAAATCTTAAAATCGAGTTATATGTCTAAATTAGGAGACATACTGTGGGAACTTACAAGGTATAATGAAGAAAAAATATAAATCAAGAGGAGAATCCCATAAGGTGATACAAGGAAAATGACTGAAAGAAATTTTGTAAATACAGAGTACTCCATTTTCTTCAATTTTACCTTAGCTTGTGTTTTGATTACAGAAATCATTGTATCTGTACCAAATTTCGCCATCGATTTTGGGTAACCCAAAATTGGTTGACCAAATCGGGTACGGATTCCACACCCCATGTTGCGGCACAGAGAGTGAAGAGTCTGAGCAACTTGGAAGAGAAATACACTAAAGCAAATGTGTATTTGAATTTCATAATGTCAAGCAGTTTGCTTTACATAATTAACTAGTTCATTTCCAGGTCAGCATAACAACTACAGAACGTATATTCTGAACAGTCCTCACTAGACGCTGTAGGTCCACAGAGAAAAAGAAGAGGAAAAAAAGGCATACTACATACCTCATACATAGCATCCATCAAAATGTTCTCCAATATGGATCGCAATCCACGAGCACCAGTATTTTTAGATATTGCTTTCCTAGCTACCAATCTTAGTGCAGCTTCAACGAAATGCAACTTTACCTGAGAAAGAAGTCTCCAAGTATGAGAGAAGTAACATTCTGATCAAATCAACGGGAACCTAGAAAAGCTCCAACCTGCTCCTTGCCCAAATGATACAGGGTCTAAAAAAGATAAACGGATGCATCTTTCTGCATAGCCGAAAAAGATTTTGAGAGGCAAAAACTCACCCCGTTCATCTGGAACATCTTTTTGTACTGCTTCCCTAGCGCATTTTTTGGCTCCGTTAGAACCTGCAAAGAACTGAAACAGTGAGAAGAGAAAAATCTAAATTTGCTGTATTGTCTCATATTCTGGATGAAAGAACTGGAAGATTAAACCCAATGGCAGAACTTATGTACAAATCCACCTTATTCAAGCAAAGGAAGACCCAGCTTTCCATACAAACCATACTAATGTGCACAAGGCAATTAGTGCCAAAGAACCAAGTTACGGCAAACATTAGTCATTACCTGCACAAGTTGATCCTCAGTTAAAGCTGACAGACTAACAAGGATGGGGAATCGGCCGACAAACTCAGGTATCAGACCATATGATATTAGATCACTACTTTCAACCTGCATAACAGGAGAATTATGTACTATGATTAGTAAACGCTTCAAAACATACCATAAGAAAGAGTAAGAATAAAGAGCTAAATTGGTCATAGAATTATCCATAGTTTAAAAAATAAAACTTAAATATTTAGAAATTACATGAAGTTACTATATGGGTCAGAACTTTTTCCATATTAAAGTGGAAAAATAATACATTTAAAGATCCCAGTCAAATATCACTTTATTTAACTGACATCAAACAAGCCAGAGGAAGTAAATGAAAAACAAGCACATACAACTCTTTTTTTAATTGGTCAAAGCACATACAACTCTGCATATGCTCAAACTACAAATACAGGGAAAAACCCGAATTCTAGGAAATACATGTTGGAGATGCAGAAGAATAATGATAACTAACAGTAATAACAAGTTTCACATCAGTATATTAATATCTCAGTTCATCTTGTAGCATACATTTGACTTCATCTGATGCACATGTAACTAATTTCATTGACCAATAAGCACAACAACCCATAGACATCAGTTTCTCTATGCAGCCAACATGGAGGCTACATATACGATCATGCAAAATACAACCACAATCAAGCTAAAAAACTATTAGTATATGTAGTCCGGAAGGTTTGCTAAGCTGCAAGGGTTCAGATGAACTTACTGTCTCCAATAAAGATGACGTCACAGCAGCACTTGTAACACCACCAGTCCTCATGTTTGTGCGAACTGGTGCACCAAATCCTATAGAAGAATCTTGGCGCCTGAAAACATGAACAAGTATATCAGGAATAAGTTGAATATCAGACTAAAGGAAAGAGATAAAACTACGACACGAAAGTAGCAAGACCTTTCTGAGATTGTTTTCTCCAAGTCAATGAAGGCTCCACCACATATAAAGAGAATATCTTTGGTATCAATCTGTAATGACATAAACAATTAGGCTATAAGAAACATTTTGCTCAAAGAAATATATCTGAAACATCAAATCAACTGTAAAACCTAGCATGCCAAAAGAAAAAGGGTCGTCCAACGATATGAAAGCGCAAAGAGTTAACAAATAACTATGAAGATAAACTTAGACAAAAGAACTAGTCAAAAGATCTCTTAACTAGTTCTTCCAGAACAACAATCATACACCCACTAACAAAAGGCCAAATGAAACAGTCACTATACCTCAGTTATGAAATCAGTAAATAATTACGAAGGTAAATTAATTCATCCTAAACTCAAGCTCATAAGCACATCAAATTATCTTATTGGATACAAATCTTTATCCATTTGAAGACATCCATATAAACCATTAACACTACAGAGCCAAGAAATAAACATTTTTAATCCCAGGACACTCCAAATTCTTCTTGATTGCGAATAAATATCTTAATCCCAAAATGAAAAGTTTTTATAACCTACCTGAATATTATCCCCTCTAGGGTGCTTCCGAGCTCCCTTCTCCGGCACATTGACAATCTGCAACAGAAAGCTGATTGTTATTATTAATTTTGGGATAAGTAACAGAAACCTAATTATACAAACAAATGATGTAAACATTAATTTTTCCAATCATTACCACTGAACTATAAATCAAACCATGATCCACAATCGCAAATCTAGTCATTAAAATAGTCAGACCATTCTTTGATCACAACAATTGTTTTGCACATCTGGAGGTCATTTGAATAAGGATAGATAATAATAAAAATGTGAAAATCAAAAGGAGAAAAAATGAAGAAGAAACCATTCCTTCTTTTTCTAAATGCATTGGACACACAAGTTCAAGTAATTCCAATAAATATCTTCAGAATAAAGAAGAAAGAGGAAATAATATTACAAGAGAAAACCACCACTACTACTTCTGGAATAAACTAGCAGAAAGGGCAAAAGGACTCACAGTTAGCACATGCAGATTGTATTGCAGGAAACCGAAAAAAACATGACACAAGTACCAAGGACACCAGCAAGATAAAAGTTATTTCATAGAAGATGAGCTACATTCAGCCAGTCAGTGGGATCTAAAAGAAAGCAGCTTATATAGTTTGGTTGGATAAAGCGTCCAACACTAAACCTCCAACTCTCAAGTGATCATAACAGCCTGGTTATCTTAAAGTGATCCTTCCATAACAGCCTGGTTATTGTCATATACAAAAGCTATTTGTCTAGATCTAATGTTAATGAGCCATCAGCAGCCAAAGTTGCTTCTACATTTGCAACATTAAACAATATCCACACGTGGTAACAGATTGAGGCGATCAATTCACCATTAACATGCAAAAACTAAGCTATACACTTACTGTTCCTTCAAGCATCTTCAACAATGCCTGCTGGACCCCCTCTCCTGAGACATCTCTACTAATGTTGAGGCTTTCAGCCTGGAAATATCAGTATAGGAGGAATCAGCTAAACTGACACATGAGAAGTCACTAGTGAAGTTAAATCTGAAAAAAAAGAAAAATATCAATCAATAAGTCAATATTAACCTTTTTCGTGATTTTGTCAACTTCATCAATATACACTATGCCTTGCTGAGCAGCAGCTACATTGTAGTCAGCAACCTGCAATAATATCGGACCAGAGTAATTAAATGAGAACTCATATCAAGGCTAGAAATCACTGGAAAGGATGCACAAAATCATGCATTCTGATTAAGAAGCAAGAACATTTCACAAGTAGTAACCACTTCTCTTTCCTCCATTTCTAAGTTCGCTTAGTTATCTTTTGCAGTTATCTATGGAAAAAATGTGACAATATTGTATGATATGCAAATAACTAGACACATAGAAACAGAAAAATTATAGAAACGGAAAAAAAGGTTGCAGTTGGAGCTATAGACTTTTGGCCACTTGATTGTTAAGGGACGAAAGATCCTACATCTACTCCTTGTATTAAGTCTTTTGTTACACACAATTCGAAAAGCTCAGGTGAAATAGGAAATGAACTAGAACGTTTTCTTATATTCAGAGGCTTCATCTGTCACATTCTGCAGAATCATCAGATAAACAGTAATCTGCATTATATCCCAAAATCTAGTTTTAAAGCATACACATAAGTTGGCAAGGATGCTAGGATAGCAATGATAATTTTTCTTTTTCCCCACCTAAAAAACTCAAGATAAAGAAAATAAGAACATGAATAGAACAATAAATTAAAGATAAAGAGACTCAACAGGTTTAGTACTTACAGTGAGGAGCTTATATAGAATAGATTCCACATCTTCCCCAACATATCCTGCCTGCAGACAAAAGTATTATCATTGACTGGATTTTTCAGAACAAGTATACCATTGAATGGAAACCCACAGCTTCAGGACTCTTATCAAGGTGACAACTATTTTTAATGGGAAATTTACCAATATGTACAGTTCAGCCAAACTTACTTGCCAATATGGCTGAAATGTACAAAACATGTACACTGATTATGTATAGGTATGTATCTTATAGTATAGTATATGCATATTATACTTAGATATACAAAACCTATACATTTGTTGGCTAATTTGTAAACTAGATCACCCAAAAGCATTGAACTGTAATTATCCCCATGTTTAATGATAACATCACTTGGTTTCTGCTACTCTACTTCTATGAAAGACTTCAGCGATTAAGCTCTAGAAACAGGGTAGGCAAGGAATAGTAAACATGCTCAGACTAAATTAACCTAGCCACCAGGAAATTCTAGTTATTTAATCTCAAGATAGACTAAAATTAACAGTGGCATCTCTTTTCATGATGGCCTAAAGTTCGGATACCAAGTGTCATTGATCTATACACATGCTTAGGTGTCAATAATCTTGGAATGTCAAAATGAAGAACAGCCTATCTATTTTTGTCTTCAGGCTCATAGTAATAACCCTCTGAAAAGTAGACTCATGAAATTCAATAGTTCCAAAAAGTTGAACTGTGAAACTTGGGTTTGCCTAATCATCATGAGAGCAGCTATTCTTTATTCTCCATCTTCTTACAACCTCACTACTTTCAACTTCTTTTCTCATCTTTCTCATTTCAGCCTCTAAGGCATCACCATGATTTTGTCCCCACAAAAGTTCCTCACGTGCACCAATCTACTACATGGTCTTCAATGCCAACAATAGTGCTCAAAACACTCTCACCTTCAATAGATGAAGACAGGTCTCCTCCATTATACATTTTCACTGGATCAAAAGCAAAACCAGCTCAGTTGTAGCTCCAAAAGAGCTAATTCAGATTTCTCACCTTACACGGACTAACCCCGGCCTCAAACAGACTCTCTGCAAATGGTTCCCAAGGCTTATGGGATCTCCAATCTTCAAATTGCAAACAATTAATAAACAACATACCCAGTATATCACAAGTGTGATCTGGGGAGGGTGGGATGTTCACTGACCTTACCCCTTCCTTTGTGGGGTAGCTAGGCTGTTTCCGATAGACTCTCAGCTCAAGAAAGTTTCAAACAATTTAACACACACAATACATGTGCAAGAGTAACAAATATACAAGGGGGGAAATTATGTATTGAAATAAGAAATTTGAATTTTAAGGACAGTGTTGACATAATTTACATTTAAGAGAACAAGATTTAGAAAAATATTACTCCCTCTGTCCCAATTTATATGACTCACTTTCCTTTTTAGTCAGTCCCAAAAAGAATGACACATTTCTATATAAAGTAACAATCTAACTATAAAATATCTATTTTACCCTTAATAAAATGATTTACAGCCACACAAATTTCTATCATTCATTTTGGACCACAAGTTTTAAAAGTCTTCCTTTCTTTCTTAAACTCCGTGCTGAGTCAAAGTACCTCATATAAAATGGGACAGAGTGAGTAATACTATTGAAAGATTATTAAGCTGAGAGTTGTTTCCAATCTCTACCAAGGTGACAGGATAACAACATACCTGAGTTAGTGTCGTAGCATCTGCTATTACAAAGGGGACATTCACCAATCGAGCTAAGGTCTTGGCAAGTAAAGTTTTCCCTGTCCTTGATATGACACAAAATACTCAAGTGAAAAAGTATTTTTTATTAAATTAAGGATCACGCTATCAACGATGATAATGACAATGTTAGAGCTCTACTCATTCACACCTACCCCCTCCAATGAGAAAAGCAGGGAGCCAGGATAACTTTATGGGATGAAAGGATAAAAGATAAATGAGAACGATGCATTAAAATTACTAAATCATAGTCAAAAAGCAAAAATCATGTGGCACCCTCATCATCACAATTTTAGCTTTAATATACATGGTCAAAGTTATCTACATATCAGCACACATGTACAGTTCTGTGACATTATGAAGCAGATAATGAGCATTAGCTTGAGACGATCATATCACCAATATTAGTAAATAGCACCTCACAGTATCTTCTGAAAAATTTCACAACTAAAAAGAATAAGAAAGCAGGAGAAAGGGGAAAAAAGATTTCTCTGTTGATGAATCTAAAGTTCCATACTTCAAGGGCATGTTTATCTAAAATGTTTCTTTTCCACATTTGAGACCTCAAGAAGCGCAATGGACAATTATAAAGATTACCTGAACCTGTTGGCCCCATTAAAAGGATGTTACTCTTCTCAAGCTCCACAGATTCATTTTCTACTCCATCTGTTTTTTCACTACTGTCATTTCCTGCAGGCCTTGGTACCACATTTAAACGATACATTAGAAGAATAGAAAAGGTATAGGAATTTCCATCTCTGAGTTCCAATGGTCCAAATAGCTTCATCGTCCATGTCACATGGAGAAAACATAAAATACAGGGAAGGGGGTAGGTGAAAAAAACATTGGAATTATGCAGTGTTCAAAACTAACCACTTATGTGAAGAGTCATTATATATTCTCTTGTAATGATTATATACAGCGACAGACAGAACCTGCAATCACAAAATGATAAAGAAAGTCACTCTAGCAGCTCAAGAATAGTCTCTTTTACTAGATCTCAAGCACCCTTGGACACAAAATGAGCTCTTCTAATCACATTGTAATCAATAAAGCAAGCATAAAATCAAGGACTAGACTATCTTTATCTATGACTCAAAGGGTACCCAGAATTATCAGTTCCAAAAGAGAGAACTTTTAAAAAGATTACCTTTTTAGCTCTCTCCTGTCCAATTACAAACTTATCAAGTCCTTTACACAGTTGCTTTGGTGTGGGAAATTGGGTACCCAAATTGGATCCACCCCAAGACCCATCTTTTGACCCAGAACCAAACCCACCTCCAGAACCCGAACCAGGACCTTCCCCTTCACCCACCTGAACAAACTTCACACCAGGACGAACCACAATCCCCTCACCAGGTGGTTGCCAAATCTCAGGAGGTTCCCCATAGTTACCAGACATACTAATTTTCTCCTTACTCTTCCTACTTGAATTCTGCGAATTCTTCAAATTATCATAACATCGGTCCACGAATTCCCCACGAAACGATACAGGCTTGAATAAAGAAGAACTATGACCAGAATTTGATACCAAATTATCCCATTTGGTTCGATTACACAAATGGAAATTGGGTAAATGACCCGTGTGAAAATCATTGATGATAAAGTATCTGAAGTGGGTAATAGCCATAGAGGCCGTATGTCTCGACGATTTCGATCTAAGTACAGCTGCCATATCGGCTTAGTTCAGAGGAAACTCAACGCCCCAACAAAGAAAAACAAGAAAACTAAGTAAAGATTCTTTCTTTTTATATGTCTGAACAAGATACAGATGATTATGTAATGAAATCTTCTAAAGGGGATGTGGGTATGGGTTACAATTTCAAGATTTGAGGTTTGTCGGAAGAGAGGAGACTTTTGTGGGGTTTGGGAGATGACTCATCAGACAAAGAAAACTGAAATTGAGAAATTCTTGTTTACAGAGGATTTTGGTAGTGGAGGAGGAATGAGGATTTTCTAGAGCAACACAGAAGAATTAAATTTTAATATCCAAAAGAGCGAAAGCAGCAAGCAAAGAAATGAAAGTTACTTCCAGGAATATCTACATGAAGTGTTGGGAAAAAAAATCTACAGGAATCAAGTAACGATGTCGTACTGTCTCTCTTGGTTTCTTGATTTCTTGTAATTCCTCTTGTTTTGTCTTTTTGGTGCGTTGGTGGTGGGTTTGACTATCATAAATGAAACATGATCAACTATCGTAAAATAAAACATGACAAGTAAGATGAATGTTTACTTTCACTCTTGGTTTCTTGATTTCATGCCATTCCTCTTGTTTTGTTACTCTCTTTTTGGTGTGTATGCGAATATTGACTTTCGTAAAGTGAAATTTATAAAAATTCTAACTCAATTTAACTCTGAAAGAATAGTCAAACTAACACTCGTAAAGTGAAACTTGACAAGTAAAAATGAGCAAAGAAAATATTACTCAATAACTTTGTTAGCCAAAATGGAGGAAGAACAAAGCTCAAGGTTCTATGCATTAGTTAAGGTATTTTACCCTAAGATTATATTGCTCGATCCAATAGTAATTTTGATTATAAAAAGGATAGAGGAAGAAAAAAAAGAAATTATTTTTATTTCTGTTAAAATTTTAACTTTCACTCCCCTTTAAAAAATTGAGAATATTAGATAACTTGGTGAAGGATGAGGGATCTCGCTTTTCTCTCACTTAAAATCGTGCATGACTTTCATCTCACACTGCTCCTAAGTGATCAATGAAAGAAGAATTCATTTTCTTTCTTTTCCATGTCGTTGAGCTAGAAATATTTTCTTCTTTTGCTTTATGCTTTCAGTATTAAAAACCCGCTGGCGCTTAACTAATCTGAAATCTCATTGAGTAAGACTCCCACAGGAGTCTGGGTTTTAACTCAAAACCTCTGGTGAAGGATGAGGGATCTCATCTGATCCCACCACACCTCTGAAGGAGTTGGAACAATTATATCGTCTGTTGATTCTCTTGAATTTACCTCCGCCAATAAAGTAGAATTTTGTAATACTAGGATTGAACATCAATGAGATACTCTTGCATTTCCTGAAAACTTGAGTTCATTACAAGCTTCAATGAGCCATAAAGACATCTAAAAGAATGCCTCAAGGGATTATTTTTGAGAGACGAAAAAAAGTATACAAAAACAGAAATGCCTCACAATCCAATCAAAAGATTTAGAATCAAATAAATATTCTCTAAAACTTCAAAATTTTCATATTTGACAAGAACAGCCCTCAGTCTTGGTTACTACAGCTGGTGGATCCCATATCCAGGCATTCTGCAATAGAGCTCTCAGTTCCAGTAGCATGTTCTTGCTGTTGCAATTCATCATGAGATTGAGGAGCACTGCCAAATGAAATACAAAGTTACTCATTCCAGGAGTATGAAAATTAGAGAGTCAAGTTCCAACATGCCTCAGATCAACCATTTAACCGCGATATTGTGCAACAGAAATGCAGGGGCAGGGGATTTTTCAATTGTGTTGCAACAGAAATCAGGGGCAGGGAATTTTTCAATTGTGTACATCAGTTCTCTAGTGACAACTTTTCCTTGGACAAAGAGGCAGCAGCTAAAAAGACACACCAGCTCCAAGAAGGGCCAAAAGTTTCTAAGGGTTGGCCACTAGGTCAAAGAAAAACTACCACTTTACTGACATTTGGGAAAAAATCATTATATATCAGAAGCAATAACACGGTAGTTGGGTCAACTGCCCCACCACAGGTCGACTTGTTCAGTAGATATTTATATTCACCCTTTTGCAAACATTAAACTTCGTCGATTGACATTCCTATCGCCCTAGAGGCCTAGACATTGTGGTTCCATCACCATGAGCTCGAGTCCATTTCAATTTAAGGTGTCCGCCTGGAGCTCCAACTGAAAGTTCTACATTATTATCAATTACTATCATTCAGGAGATGCTTGTGGCTTATAGTGTGACGTCTAATTTCACCTAAACTAGTTCAATTGTCTAAGTAGTGACTGATTAAATTTCTAATATCCAGTTGGTCAAAGCAGTTGACGAAAGTAAAGCATTGGCTAAAACTCGGATGGAAAAAGAAGTGCAGCCCGGTGCATTAAGCATCCTGCATTCACATAGGGTCCGGGGAAGAGCCACACCCCTAAAGGATGTGATGTAGGCAGCCTACCCTTTGGAAAGAGATCCACAGAAAAGAGCCAAACTTTTGGGAAGAGATCCAGACAAAAGATTTAGAACTTCTTTTCTTGATGAAGTAGATTCAGTAGAAGGCATCAAGAAGATGCAAGGGTTACAAGAATAGAACATTTAAGCTCACAAATAAAATTAGTAGCTTATTTCAAAAAATTTAGAACTTTTATCCGCACTGCCCTACTTCTCCAGTGTAATAATTTAGTTCATTTATTCTAATCAGAATAAACTGACATCTTCGTTTTTCATGAAATGTAAGTAGAAGAATAAACTGACATCCTTTGTCTTTTAGCAGTGTGATTACACCTGACATTCCAGAAACAGTTGCAAGTTATATTGTTGACCTTTTACAGATAGTATTATTTTTATTTCTTTTTTGAAAATACTGGTGGGGCTAGCTTGCGTGCACCTCAGCCAATACACCAGGCAGCCTGTCCAGCCGACAAACACATATTACCAAGGCAATCCCCATCACTAAGGCTGGAGCAGATGAGCTTCACACCTAGTGTGTAAACTGACATTCAACTCAGGGATCTCCAGGCGGTTGTTTCTATCTGTAAAGGTTGACGACCATTACAGATAGTATCACTTAGACTTGTAACAATCACAAGAAAATCTAAGTATGCATTTTTATTCAATTTTGAGGAGACCTTTGAAAGATAAATCTGGAGGACATCTTTCTTCCATGAAAGCCTCATAAATACACAAACCTAGTTAATCCCAGATATTCATAAATTCAGTAATCGATCACACTGGTGTTTTTTCCCTTTCCAGAGAAACATGGGAAAACAATGAAGAACATAACCTAGTAACAAAAAACTTACTTAAGTTTTGACAACAGGTTTGTGGCTTCATCAACAGCAACACTAGCAGCATAAAGCCCCAACTTCTTCACCTATGACAATATCATCAAACAATCATTTATACAAAAGATTAGGACACTTGAAGAGCATGATGCATCACATTTTTCAAGCACATGTCTGTGACCAAAAAGTAGTTTCTTACATTTACAGTTTCATATCAGGGATCAGCAAAATAGTAAGCAGAAAAAGATACCCATCACTTACTTTTAGTCATCAAGTGCCAAATGTTAATCAAGAAACCAGAAAGAACTAACTGATCAAGTCTGATTTCACATTGAAAAAGAGCAGCTTGTCAAATGTCACAATCGTTAATACCTACGTTCGACTACCATAAATACAGGGCAAAGAATGATGGGTGGACAATATCTTGAGTTTGAATCATAGACGCAAAATGTCAAATATGTTTTTTAAGCCAGGTCAAACTCACAGAGCACACAAATATCCTGTGGATGAAGATTGAACCAACCAAAAAAGGGAGA
This sequence comes from Solanum acaule, assembly GCA_036250505.1. Taxonomy (NCBI): domain Eukaryota; kingdom Viridiplantae; phylum Streptophyta; class Magnoliopsida; order Solanales; family Solanaceae; genus Solanum; species Solanum acaule. The sequence goes on along the minus strand of JAJOOR010003789.1, from coordinate 7,368 downwards.
ACAAGGAGCTAAACATAGAAAACATGGTTCCAGAATGCCAGTGATAACTACAATGCTTAAGCTTTACACTACGCACAATATTAAGTGTCTGTCATTTGACCATAAAAAACTCCAGGATAGCAAAAGATTCTCAGATCAGACAACATTTCCTAATGAGCGCTGCAACACCTGCTATTAATTAATTGAAGAGATGAGTGGTCCTTCTTACACTTCCTCCTAGCAATTGTCTTCTAATTTCTTCAGCAAAGGATTGTACTGTCCAGTTATTTGGCAAAGCTATGATAATGATGTATGGGAAATGTATTAGATAAATCTACTGAAAAGAAAAAGTAAAGGATAGATTATAGAATGTAGAATTGGAATGATGGAGATGCATTAGCATTTCGTTTATATGTTTCAGAAAAGCTTCAGGATAATATCCCCATAGCATCACTGATATTTTGCTTGGGGTCCTACTCTACTAATACTCAGTCAAAATCCTTTTAAGCAGATAGAAGTATCTTCCTATGATTTACTAACGCATAGTGACAGAAAGAGACTGTTGAATTCAGAATGCAAAATAGCATTTGTGCTGTAATATGCATTAATGAATGTACCTCCAATATATCTTCCTTAGATCGGTGGCTTTTGGGTAGCATGCGAAACTCCTCCGTCAAGCGAATACACTCTTGAACATTTTCTGGGGATACAAAGTCAACAGCAACCTTGATACATGACTGCCAAAGTACAATAGTGGTGGATGGATGACAAATCAATACCAAGTGCAGTACATTAAGATGTGAACACAGATAGAAGCAGCAATAAATATTTCATCAATCGAAGTACCAGGAAAACGAGTACTGCAGATACTACATCTCATGTAGCATTAATATTTCTATAAGTGACTTCAAATAGTATTAATTCCAGAACCCGTTGGAGAAAGAAAGAAATTGCAAGGACCTGAGAAGAGCTACACAGTATAAATACACTCCCAGGAAAATGTTCTAGCCAGAGTCAGATTCAGCTTAGATCAAATTCCAAAAGAAGAGAGCTCAGAGTTTGCTTCAGTCACAAGGCTTCTTAAATTATCAAAGCTCAGATAAAGCATAGCAGACATTTGGCTCGAAGACATGAATCAAATTAAAAATTCTATTACTATAGCAATGTTGTACTATTTTTAATACTGTCTTATAACATCATCGTCCACTGTCAAACTATAACAGGTTTTGATTTTCTGAAACATGTTCCTTTTTGCATAAATTTGAAGAATATAGTGCTTTTACCCCCAATAAGTTTGAGGTAAAACACCGTGAAATTCAACTGGATAACATCACAAACACACAGGAAATTCAGGTACAACCATACTAAAGATGAAATACAAAACCTCTGATACTTCAAAGTATGCATAGTTAGACTGGGAGTTTCACCTGTCTATTTCTCACTTGATGAGGACATCCTGCAGGAATAAAAACAGCTTCACCAAGGTACTGCTCAAACGTCCATGGCTCAACGTCTGTAGATCACAAGAGGGAGAAAGGGTGGGATTAGATACCCTTGCAAAGTCATTACCTACTGTTTTTCAGAATCAACTAAGGAAAAGAGGATTCTTACTGAACTCCTCCTTCAGCTGTTTTTTATGCTTCTCCTCCAAAAAAAATGTCTGATCATGGATAGGGTGAATAACCTAAGAGTGAAAGCAAGGAGTAAATTCAACGATTCAGCACTTTGTACTATCATCAAACTTGAAGTGCAAGAATACTTACTGAAGCCACAGGAGCATTGTTAAAATGGCGAAATTCTCTCCAATGCCTCTGCAAGTATTCTATTAACTTGGGTACATCTTGTCTGCGAAAGATGTCCCATACTGCACCCCCACATTCAATTTCTGCACAATCTTGCTTGATTACGAGAGCTACATTCGCTTCTGCTAGTGCCAAGGCATTGGTACTTGGGTTTATCTCATTGGGTAGAGAAGTTCTGCCAGATATATCAGTGTAATCCCTTTCGGAAATTATATTTTCTCCTTTATCAATATCTTTCCCCTTGTCCATAGCTTCTGGCAAGCAACTTTTGTTATCATCAGTGCTTTCCTGAGAATAAAAGTCTTTAGTTTCAGTTTCGTCAGATCTTTGATGAGAATCTGGAGCCTCAGCTATGCCTGGACAACGTTCCTTTGAATCTTCAACCTCTTGTTGCTTCCTTAGTTTCTCAATGATTTCATGTTGCTTGTGATCAACTTTTGCTTTGGTTGTATGAGTCAATATGTTGACCTGAAGAACACACACAAAACCTAGTTGTTTTATTGTTGTAACATGTTAATTGCAAATCACACAGAGGCCATGATAGACTTCTTGAGCTCATTACACAACCTGTACCGAGGCTTTTCCTATGTTAATATTTTGCAGCAGTTTGCTGCATTTTAGTAACAATAATTTTACAAATCCAAAAAAGAAAAAGAACATACATAAAACTTGAATTGATCAAAAGGTTGATTAGATAAAGTAGCATTGAGAGGAAAACAGTGATGTGTTATTATGAGCTGACGTGCTCCTTCGAATTCCTCAATTCTTTCCTTGGAATTCTGCCCTTACCAACTCCTCAAAATTTTCTTTCTCAAAGAAAAATCCTGCCCTAACCAGCAAGCATATTACTTCTCAAAAAATAAAAATTAATCTAGATTTTCGGTCTTCCCGTTCTGAGGATTGAAAAATCATAAAAATTTAATATTTTTATTAATTAATTGAACAATAAGATTTGCTTCCATAAGCCAACTACTGTTCATTTAGGTACGGTATTTCATATTGTTTATCAGTAACATTTAAGACATAATAAAGTCCTGTGATTTATACCAAAACAATAAAAAGTACAACTCCAACCTTACACTTGCCTATTGAAGCACAGGCAGTTTCTGATCTCAAGGGGAAATTTGTACTAGAATGTCAGTATAGAATTTGGGAAAGGGATGCAAGCCCCATGAAAAGCAAAATAAAATCAGCCAAACAGGAACCTGGAATAAGATTAATCAAACAGTTGTTGGAATGAGCATACCGCATCAGAGATATCACAATGCAACTTAGTGACAGAATCACCTCTCCCAAGCTCTTCTTGATATCCATAAGCAATATACGTTTTAGGTCCCAAGTCTGGCTTCAAGGCAGTATCGGGGAGCTTAGTGGCCAAATTTAGAAGACCTTGTCTAGGATGAGTGTATTCGCTAAACGGAAGCATAGCAAAAAAGTCAGCTCCATGCCTCGGCAAACATTCTTCAAAAGTATTAGCCGGAGGCCAATCCTTCAGTTTTAAAATTTCTGGCCACCCATTGTGATGCCTGCGACCCTCCAAGTAGCCCTTGAAGAACTGATGAATATTTATCTGAACCTGCATCATAAAATAATAATAATAATAATAGTAATTAAAATAATAACAGCACAGCAATAACACCAGGATTCATAGTAAGCTAAACCAGCAAATCATGATATCCTAGTAAGGTGCAAATAACAAAGACAAACCAATAAAGCAAATTAGCAGTTTAGCACCAACCTACCAGGAAAGGTAATTGCCAATTCTAGACTTCTTTTTTTATATTTTTTTGGATAATTTTCCAATTCTAATCAGGTAATGGAAAACTGCAGTTTTGTCAGCTAGGGTAAAAGACACAAGAGACCAGCTAGGAGATGTTGGAATAAAATCACGCAAGAGATAATTTCCCAGATTCAAATTCATTTTAGATGAAAAAAAGGTTCAACTGCGGAGTTCAGATTAAAAAGTAGCAATCGTGAACAATGCAATGAAATTTGACGAGAATAAAAATTAGAGAAAATAAATAGGCAACTCATGTTATACATATATAGTAGCTTTAGGACCAAAATTGAGGAAGCATATGATAACTTGAAAACTGATATGCTGTGATTCTGTCTCTTTTTTCCACAAGGGATAATTTACACAAATAAAATGCATACCTGACACCAATCCAAGCAATCAATGGACATGACAGAGAAATGCTCCTCTTTTAGCTTTTTACTTGCTTTTCTGAAGGCCCTCCACATTACCATTGGCTCCCAGCTAAGACCAGAGGCATTAGCTTGTGCATTTCTAACTATTACAGGTTCACCAGCCCTCCAATGCATTTGAAAATGCTCAAACTCGTTACCATCAATGTGAACAGCATTAGGACAGTACAGAAAATTATCGTGGCTGTTGTTCCTAAAAGATGCTTGTCTTACTTGACAGTGGTTATCACCGTTTTGGACAGAAGAGGTAGCAAGACAAAATGAACACCCATGCGACAAATCTATATCTGGAAGGTGGTAGTTGCATGTTAAGGCCTCAGCACTTTGAATTAGTTGGTCTACCCAATTTGCTTCGAAGATACGCCTTAGAGCCATTAAAGAAGAACCACAACCACCACACTCTTTAGGAGGACAAGGTATACTGCCATCAGATTTGGCTCTCCACTCAGCAACATCAAAGGACATGTGAGTTGGACAATCATTAGCAAGGAGGGTCTCTGGACTTCTCCAGCCATCTGGCGCATCGTTTCCCTTCAATGCTGTGATACGACTAGCTTCCACCGACTTGCTGAGAGATGAGCTGACTTCAGTAGCTCCATGTGGGGCACCATCTCTGAGTTCCCGACAACAATTGACACAGATATCGTAAGAGCAATCAGGATTTGGACAGCTTCTATGGAAATTGACAATGGATGTGTTGCATTTATCACTGCCAAATAAGGAACCATGCATCATTACAGCTATTGTGTCATGACAAAACTGAGCTCTGGAAATAGTAAACATTCTGTGTAAGCTTACATCCTTTCTTCCAGAATAAACAAATAAAGACAAAGAATATGGTCAACAGAAACTACATTTCAAACTAATAAAAGAACTTCTGGAAACTTTGAGCTACCGCAGTCCACAGACACACTACTTTCTTTATGTAATAACCATAGAAAATTAGTGTTCATAAATCAAAAGGTCAAAGAAATCGTTGGGTATCAAAGTAGAAGGCAAAATTATCAGGAGGAATGAACAATGCAGCTTCAAGAAACAGATCATGTAAGCAAAGGCTGCTGGGTTAAAGAACAGATTAGAAACAAAATTGACTTTAACAGAAAGATATTTGAATAATCAATCCCACTGTTTACTCCATGAAGAAACAACTTACATCTTATGTCTCTATGGATGAATAATAACTCATAAAACATTATACATGGTGTATGAGCATAGATAGCGCAACAAAAAATCATTATTTTGGGGATCATACCAATACACTCTATCATCATCATCAACGACTGATATGGTGACGTCTTCTTCTGTCAGCTGAACACCTGAAAACAAAAGAGACCAGAAACAGCATTGAACATTCTGAGCCACCAACAACAAGCTAAGTTGAAATTATCCGAATGAATTAAAATAGTACCGCGAATGTTTGCTTCAACCTCTAGCTCAAACCTTTGCTCCTTTTGAATATGCCTGAGGAGGGGCAGAATGTTGAATAGCAAATAAAGTGAACCCTCCAATCTCATATTTTCATCAGTTTCTTTGCAGCAGTCCTGCAACCCTAACAGACCTAGTTATTTTCATACCAACTTGTTGTGTTGCATGAATGACAATTATTTGATTTATCAAAAGAAAAACTAGCTAAGTTATTTAGTAATATCAGCACCTGAACTATAAATACATGATCACACAAGAGGTAAATTTAACTTGTTTACAGACCTTTAAGAAGACATCTTTTTGAAGGCAAGCTCCACAATTGCAATTACCATAACAGAAAGGACATGTGTCCTCTACTTCGTCGTTTGTTCTATCTGGATACCTATTCATTATCTCAACATTTTAGAAAACATTATTAACAACCTCAATTTGAATTAACATAGTTATAACTGTTATAATACTAACGAGCATATACCATTCACCTATAAGAAGAAAAAACACTGCATATCAACAAATACAGAATCCTTTCTCTTTTGGTTTGTGAACAAATGAGATAAATTTCATTACCACTTTGCAATGCAGTCGTTGCAATAGCGTTTCCTTCTGCATTTTGAACAGGTAACAACAGAAGCTTTATAATTTCTGCACTGATGACACCAAAAGTTCTGCTGATCCTTCCAAGTAATAGCGTCCTACATATAGATACCTCATTAGGACACAGTTACAAATTTAAGCCCGCATGCTATGTCTGCCACAATATCCCAAATTTGCCTACTACATCAGTGCAAATAATTTTAGTAGCACTTGAATCCTCTTTCAAGGAGCACACTCATTTTATGCTTCATGAGTACAGGAGAAGCTTTCTTGTTCAAGCTCAAATTCAAATTATTATAATGACCATCCGTGGCAAATGAATCTATATACTAGTGCTATAACTCGAGCTTTATTAACTCCATGAATAGTGTCAAATATCACTTATTTGAGAAATCGAGCATGAACAAAAGTTGGATTGAGAATTATACGCCAGATATCAGTATGAGGACTCAAATGAGTATGCAAAAAAAAAAACAAGATTCCCCACTTCCCCAAGGAAGTTGGCCTCTTTGTTTTGATATGTCCAGCAGTAACCATTGACTGCTTCACTATGTTAGCATGGAGCCATGGACCATTGATAATAAGAACTGTTTCCTCTAAAATCTCGTCTCACATGAATCTAACTACCAACAAAAGATTGATTGAAAGATGAGCAGGTTTCATAAATGGCAGGAGGCAATTTGTAGTATACAATTAGCGATGGTAACCCCAAAAACTTTCTAAGTCTCTAATTGCAATGAGAATCAAAAAATTCTGATCAAATATAACTTCAATTTGCAGCTCTTAAGTTTTATTTATAGTTGACTTTTTAGCTTCAGGTTTTTACAAATAAAATAACTACCAACAAAAGATTGATTGAAAGATGAGCAGGTTTCATAAATGGCAGGAGGCAATTTGTAGTATACAATTAGCGATGGTAACCCCAAAAACTTTCTAAGTCTCTAATTGCAATGAGAATCAAAAAATTCTGATCAAATATAACTTCAATTTGCAGCTCTTAAGTTTTATTTATAGTTGACTTTTTAGCTTCAGGTTTTTACAAATAAAATAACTACCAACAAAAGATTGATTGAAAGATGAGCAGGTTTCATAAATGGCAGGAGGCAATTTGTAGTATACAATTAGCGATGGTAACCCCAAAAACTTTCTAAGTCTCTAATTGCAATGAGAATCAAAAAATTCTGATCAAATATAACTTCAATTTGCAGCTCTTAAGTTTTATTTATAGTTGACTTTTTAGCTTCAGGTTTTTACAAATAAAATAACTACCAACAAAAGATTGATTGAAAGATGAGCAGGTTTCATAAATGGCAGGAGGCAATTTGTAGTATACAATTAGCGATGGTAACCCCAAAAACTT